>SRHC01000599.1:1239786-1382349 GCA_004794325.1 Pomacea maculata | reverse complement strand
ATAATAATAATAATAATAATAATAATAATAATAATAATAATAATAATAAAAATAAATAAATAAATAAAAAAAAATAAAAATGCGTTCGTTTTAATTTTTTGTAAACAAGAAACTTCCCAAACGATCATCGCGTGTTTAGAGATGTTCTCGTGGAACTTAACTCAAGTGAGATAATGACATTCGGCGTATTTGGACATTCTTCTGGCAGTGAAATCAAGTTTGATAAGCAAGTCCCAGAGTTTTTCTGTGGAGGAGCGAAGGAAAATTAATCAGCAGTCCATCTCTTAAACAGCGCATGCGCGGCTCCATGGCGTCCGATCAGCTGTCGGATAGCTAAAGCCACTTTTATTTTCAATATCTGAAATTTGTTTGTTTGCTCTTTTCCCCTCTTTTGCAGTCTCCTGTTTCTCCGAAATCTCTCCTGATTCAAAATGTCAAGGAAATTATTGACATGTTATCATTTTTGTTGAAGATCTTGGATACTGTCTTATTTCGTTTTATTCGATTATTTAATTTTATAAAGCCATTATTTTCCAAATTTAAGTAAATCTGATGCTATGTCGACAATTCAAAGCATTACTTTCAAGCAGAAACCGTAATGCAGAGAAAAAGTTTAATCTTTGAATAATTTATTACAATACTCGCTCGTTACCCCGACACCATCCGTCAGATTCAGATGCTTGGGGAGAAGCGAGGGTGGTGACATAATGAGTGTGTAGTTTTATATAATGATATTATTAATAATAACAACGACAAATGTTTATTTTTACACACATTATCCTAGAAACAAAGTTGAACTCAAGGTGTTTACATACATAGCGTGGAAGGAGTAAATATTAATCGGTAGACTTCAAATGCGTCTTTAGTATTCATTCACCTAATTCACAATTATAATAACCACACACACACTCACGCATGCACGCACATCGGGTAACATGCAGCAACCCGTCCTGCCACAAAGTGTAGCTGGAAGTGAGGAGGGCGAAATAATGGGGTGAGATGAAGGTGAATAATTGATGATGTTTCTTTGAATGCCGTCAAAAGAGAAACCAGTTCTTGAATGTTGTTTTCCTGACATTCCGCACTTCTACAGGTCCTCCTGCTGCCCCCCATGCCAGTACAGACTTCACCATGGCTAAACCAATAATTTGTATTACTGGACTGCTGGCAGACCATTTTTTGCAGTTAACTACTAAAACGAGGCATGAGACTACAAAGCTTCCGGTTTAGTCACATTCTTTGTTTAGGCTCGCCGAGACTAACAGCCGAGAACTTCACAAGAGGCTAAGCGTTGGTCTTGGCAGACAGACAGCAGTCCACCTGTACACCTCCATGGCTAGGCCACGTGTCGCCCACATGCTCACATTCCAGAATTGTCGTCGAGGTCGTTGACCCTGGGGTCAGGTCAGTGGCTGTTCATATTTCCTGGCCGCTAGTCTTGTCAGTGGACGTGCGGCACAGTGAGCTCGGGATGTCCGTCTCCTCGCTGACAAACGGCGGGCGGTGAGGCTGGCGACATCACAACCCAGTGGCAATACTTTACCGCAACCTGGGTGCAGCAACATGTCGGTCCTCCCGTCAAAACCCGTGGATCTCGCGGGAAGTGAAAAACGTTATGCGTCAGTCATGCTTCCATGTCAGGCAGGTCTCTGTCTCTCACTCACTCCTCTTCCTGTCCTCCCTCCGTCTCTCACTTTCTTCTGCGCTGCACGTTTGTGAGTGAGAGAATGTGAGCGCGTGATGGAGTGCGTATGTCTGTATGTGTGTGTGAGTGCGCACGTGCATGTTGGAGTGTGGGTATTATTTAGGTATGTGTATGTGTATATGTATGTGTACTTTTGAACGAATATGCATGTGTGGATATGTTTGTGTGTGCGTGTATATATAAGTTTCAGTGTTTGTGTATATGTGTGTTTGTATGTTTGAGTGTGAATATGTGTGTGAATGCGTGCATGTATGCGAGTACTTAAGTATACTTACGTGTGTGTAGGTGTGTGTGTGTGAGTCTTGTCTCATTGTATGTGCGTGTTCGTCTCTCTGTATGTAAGTTCGCTCTTCTGTTTGTGTGTGTCCGCCCCAGCACACACCTCCAGACACATAAGCAAACACGTCAAAATGAATTAGAATAGAAATCTCGATGGGACTTCCATTAATTAATTTGTCTCACAATCCCCAGAGTGAGCCTCACGCCATTTCTTTATTTTTTTGGGTGGGGTGGGTTGGGGTGACCCCCTGAACACACCAGTGACTAGTGCGTGATGTCTTTAATGCAACGGATAAGAGACAGACCCCAAAGCTTTAAAAATGTACAGCACGAGCCAAAATTCTTGTCCAATCGAAGGACTCTCATGTCTTGTGTCGCTAAAAGAAAACGAAGTCTACAAAAATAAAAGAAGAAAACAAAGAAAAATGTAATTACTCTTTTTTTAGGCTCTCTTTGCCCGAACCTAGTAGCTTTGTCGTGCTGGAAAATGTGTTTTTTTTACTTTGAAGTTACATTGCAGACTGTGGAGTTTCTCCCCCAAGTTAAAACATAGTAAAACAGTTGAAGACAAAACATGAATAATCAGTGGACAGAGGTAAAAATGAGAGACGGTGGTACTAGAGAGGGATGATGAATACCTTACTAGAACACGAGTAGCACAGCCGAAACGAGGCTGACAGTATCCAATGGTGTCTTAGAGAAGTTAATGAGTGATGACGATGATGGTTGGGATTAGGTAGTGAGGATTATTACGACGCTCACCATGTAATAATGATAATTATTATTTTTCTCTATTTTATGTCAATTATTCATTAATATGACATTGACTAGACACGAACGTTGAATAGCAAGACCATGATGCCCCTTAGTGGTAAAATAAAAAAGGTGGCGCCATTAACACAAAATATTGTTCTATGTGCAAGTTGGCGTGGAAACAATGTGCATTGCAAGACTCGACAGAACCACACAGCCCACCCTACACCCCTCACACCCCACTACCTCCACCCCTTATTGCACCCTTCTGGATTGCAGCCAGACTGGTCCTCTTGGGGGGAAATCTGATCGGACTTTGCAACACGTGGAACACTCGGAGGGGCAACTTACCTACATCCCCAACACAGTCGTAGTCGCCATGTAACTGCTTCCGTCACCGTTACATCAGGGGTCCGATCAGCTAGTGCTCTCCCCTGCTGTTGTTCTGGAAGCCAGGGGTCCAAAGGGCAGGGTCACAGCCAGGAGGGAAGACGGCACGCGCCTTACAGCTCGAGCTTCGTCTTCTTGTCGGGCACGTCATGTGGTCTGTTGCTACAAGGAGGGGTGCAAGAGTTGCAGCCCTGGATGGTGCAGATGATGTGTCGGGAGTGTAAGGATGTGTGTACAAGGGGAAAGAACTCAGCCTTGCCCGAAGTGGGCAAGTGTTTCCCACACCGACGCTTTGTCATGTCATGTCATGTCATAGCAGCAGGGCTGTCAGCAGATGTCGCCTTCTGTCAATGCTCTCGGCTGTGCAATTTGAATATGATCACAGGTCATAACCCTGTTATATTTTTTATTATGAGAGATTTTAAGAACTCACTCACCTTTCACATTAGCCTCATCGATTCTGCATCACTCCCACGCCCGCCATTAGGCTCAAGAAAAGATTCCTAGAAATGTGCGCACTTTAATAAACGTATTTATTATATCAATCTCTCATTATCTCTCAGCCCCACTTCCTCGCCCTCATAGTCCCCCCCAATCATACCTTGCCTTCCAATGGCGCTAAACGCTTGACCTTTACTTGTATTTCCCTTCTCTTTCCTGCCACAGTCCCTCCCGCCATTTCCACTCCTCCTCTGATGTTGACCTCGAGCGCGACCTTTTGGCTATCGATTGGTTGAAGATGGTTGCGATCAAGCAAGTCGCTCTATTAACGCCGCCAAAGCAGAGGGAAATTAGCCTCTGACCCTCTGCCATAAATCTCTGTGGATGAAGCCACAGGAGGAGGAGGGGGAGCTCGGTCTGTATACTACTGCAGTTTCGCTTTCCTCAACGATTTCTTATGAAGGCTTTTCGGTCCACTAGTCGTGAGCTAGTCCAGACAGCCCACGAGGTTTATTTGTGTGGTCCCCTGCATGGTCCTGGGTGGCTCACAGACGTGGGCAATGACCTACCGATTGGATTACTGCTGCAGCCACGTTTGATTATGAACCAGAAACATGGCAATGCACGAGCATGCTGCCTTCAATCAGACACACCCTCTCTCCTTATTTTTCTTTATCGCGCGCACACACACGTACACTCACGCCTGGACCTGTAAAAATCTCGTTTCTGTCAAGAGGAGTGCACACAGATACACAGATACAAGTCTAGGTATAGGACCAAAAGAGATAACATTGTGGATAGGTCGAGGTCCGGATCAACAACAAATATGCATCAAAGACAGCAAGGGCTACCTTCTCACAGAAAGCAATGCTGTGCTATACCGATGGGGTGAGTACTGCAAGGACCTGTACAACTTCCAGCTGAAGACCGACACCAACATCCTTCTAAACAACCAGACTAGCAAAAGTGAACCTGCAGACCTACCAATCATACAGAAAGAGGTCGACAGAAGGGGGTTTCAGAATCATATGTTGTAAGACTGAATTGCTCACATGACATTGTTGTACAGGAGTGTAGTGACTTTCAGGCAGAAAGTTGGGGTCTAAGTCACAGAGAAGCTTGACAAGACAGCTGTGTTTGGTTGTGCATGCAGCAGGCATGAGTCTCCCCAACATGTCTTCAGCCTGAAGCATGGTGAAAAGTTATAATGGATTCATTTCTTAGTGACTTTTGTTTACTGTTTGAACAGTCCCATGTCTTGTGTTCTCTATATAATGTTTAAAAACCTTCTATCTATGGCACAGAGCATGGGTATCAGTATGATGCAATTCTGCTGTTTTCAAGTTGGGATGTGCTGTCTGCCTGATGGAGAAAATCCTAGAAGAGCATCGACAGAATATCACCATTTTGTATGACATTTCATGTGTTCTTTCTGCACACCTAAAAGTTTGTGTATTTTTCTGTACTTAAAAGTTGTTAATGTATGTACTTATGTTTGGCAGTTAGGTGGTGTATTTGCTGCAGTGAAAGCTTAAGAATAGTTTTGTTTACATTAATTTCTTGCTTAATTACTCACTTCACAGTGAATGCCCATGACTGAACATTTTGACCGGTAGATTATTAATATTTATAACTATTAACCCACAATAAAGACAACCATCTGTAAGGATACATTTCAAAGAGCATTTTTTAAACATTTATGCGGTGTGACTTTTAAGAAATGTAGGTTTTATTTTCTAAATTCAAATGAAATATTGTAGCTGTATGGGATGAGAAGCTCAGATTGGGAAGTAGGTCTATAGGTAGCAGTTAAATTTACACAATATATACCAACATAAACTGCCAAACAAACACATGCACTTTATTAAAATATTCATTAGAATTTAAACATTACTATTTTTGGTTGTTGGAGTACAAATCCATATTGAACTGAGAAACCGGCAGCTACATCAACTGAATCATTGCCTACTTTCAAATATAACTAAATAACTGATAGTTTGACATCCCCACCCCCTTTTTTTTTTTTTTTTTTTATAAAGGGAAGTAATCCATGGTAGAACAATTCCTGAAGGTATCAACAGTTCCTTCCCTTATTAATTTATTTACGCATAGCGCAACATACTTTTTGACACTGCCCTTCTTGCCAAAACGCTATATTATGCTTTATTCCAAAGTAAATAAGTAAACAAAACAGAAACAGGATGTGATCTCACAATTTTTAGGTGGTCAAGAAGATGAGTGAAGTCATGAGCAGGCCCAACAAAAGATTGAAGACTGCTTATCAGCTACAACAACTTTGCTTCTGTTGAAGGTCTAGAAACCGTCTGCAATACTCCTGTTTGCAAATGTTGCTGATAGAGGAAGCTTGGTGTATGGTAAGGTTCCAGAAGCATCAGTCAAAAGAAAAGATATTCAATATCTCATCTTATGATCAGATGTGCTGAAGAGAAAGGGCTGCTGAAAAAAGACTATTACTGTTATAATGTGTGGGTTGGAAAGTATTGTAATGTTTTGTTATGGCGGTGGTCATTTCAGCACCCATCTTCTTGATTTATTTGTCCACCATCATTATTGACAACATTTTTTGATGGTTTTGTAAACGCAGTGCTATTATAATGCATCTATGACCACACCAAGCATGATCTGTGTGGTTTGAGATTAGCTTAATTTGAGTATGAGTGAAAATATATTTTAAAATATGAAATTATTCTGAGTACAGTATTTTGGTGAGGTATCTGTCCAAAGTGAGTTTGGATACAGCTAGGACAATAAGGCATCCAGACAGAGACTGAGAGAGATAGAGGAAGGGAGACAATGGTGTCTTTACATGATCATGAAGACCTTTGACATTTTGGGAATGTGAAAAGTTGAGAACCGTTTCTGACTGGATAAATGTTGCTTTGTTGTAGGCAATCATATGATATATATTGTCAGTACACTTTTTTTTTATCTATTTCTAAATATATGGTCGACATTCGTAAAGAAGTGAGAGACAAGAAAGGCGTAGATGTGTATGACTGAAAAAAAAAAGTGAACTAATAGAAATTTAAGCATGTGAGCAAACTTCCAGCCATGAGCGCTCGAAACGTTCTCACAACGACAATCATAACAAATATTTAATAAACATCTGTTCTAGAAATGGGGCCTGAAAAGCTACTGAAGTGGGAATGCATTGCATCGAACCTTGCAGTTTGCCACTTCAGTGCTGTCAAATAAATTTATTCACAAATAAGTCTCAAACAGCTTCAGGTCCATAATGGCGATGTCTTGGCAATGGCGGACATCTGCAAAGACCCGTTGGTACCTTGCCGGCAAGAATGGCAATTAACTTTTTTCAGTCTTGATAGGAAGTGTAGCATCCAGATCATGACTCTTAGTTCGAAGAGGTAGTTTCAGGGACTGTGACTGTAGCTAAGACAGAAATACATTTATAACTGAAATAATGTTTAAGTCAAGTTTTCTTTTTCTCCAAGCATATCTTGCTTATCTCGCCAGTCACTCAATCAACCAGTGGAACAATTCCCTATAACTCACTTATAGACGGACATAAACATTTGAGTAAGTTTTCATTCAAATACATCGATTGCCCACGAGTGAAGTATTTCTGTATATTTCAAATCCCTTTCTTTTCTTTCTTATTCCCCTCCTATGGACGTGCACACGCACGGGGACACACACACACTCACATACACATTAGTTGCTTTTTCTTACCGCTAACGTTGTACAGGTGCGCAGCACAGGATGGTGGGACCCATGGAGCTGGTGACAGAGAAATGTAAGCTTTGATAAAGAAATGAAAGCAATAGCATTGAAAGTCAGGTAAACAAACGGTCAAAACAAAAAACAAAAATCTGCAAAAATGTCTTGACATGGCTGGATTGCAGTCTGTACCAATGCAAACTGTTATATGAATACTTGAGGGGACATAAGCTGACCTTTAACCTCCTGGTATCAGTAGAGGACGCAATCTACCCGACACGTGACTTACTGTCGCATAATTTGCAGAATCCGGCGCAGTTCTCCATGCGGAAGAGGCGGTAGTTGGGATTGGTGCACAGGTCGTCAGGTTCTCGGTCACAGTATTCGATGCTGTCTGTACACTTGCGCGGCGGAGGCACCCCTGAAAAGTCGTGTCAGAGAGTGGTGACCACGTGAACAGGGTGAGCAACATTCAGGCAGTCTTCTCGAAAAAAGATGTTGACTCTTGGCTCCCTCGTTGAATATTTAATACCAGAGGTGTGTGTGTGTGCGCGCGCGTCTGAGAGAGAGCCGTCGAGCGAAAGTGATTATCTCTCTTGTTTTCTCTTCTGTGTGTGTGTGTGTGCGTTTGTTTGTGTGTGTGTGTGTGTGTGAAAACTAATCCTCACCACAGAAGCCGCAGTAGCTGGCACAGTTGTGTTTGGCCCAGGGCTCGTAGATGCCACAGCAGTATTCTTCCAAGTAGTGGGTGCAGTTCTGCAGCCTGTCTCCACATTCTGTAGAGGCTTTTATTGAAAAATTTCATATTTTAGTAATCATGGCAGTGAACGAGCAAATTAGTCTTTAGTGATACTGATTTTTGTCCTTCATGTTGTAAAAGAATCGGGATGGTACTCTTTCGCGAAAGAAATCAAACTTTTCCCTCAGAAAATGGCTTCGAAAACTGTGAGTTGACGACCCTGGTGACTCTCGGGCTTTCGGCCTCAGGTAATCAGCACGTGGGGAAGGAAATGCATGGCGATGGAGGGTTAACATCAAGGATTGCAATGTTCTCGTGTGTTGTAAAGTTCTATGTCTAGTGCTATGCTGTCAGGTGGTGTCCTTAATGTTGTATTGTCAAAAGTACTTGGTGCTCACCTGTAAGGTGTGGTGGTCAGCGCTGCAGCGCCACCTTTTGTGTGTTTTGCACGTGTTTAGGTCATGTAGAGTGTCGTGCTAAGTCACGAGGAGGGTCCGAAACTGCTTACAGTTTTGTTATAAACCACACTTTGTCTAATTGTTAAACGAAGGCACAAATACGGTAAACAAACGCTTATGACAATAATGTACTTAGTGCTGTTATGCCATGTTCATTTAACATGTAACATGTAGCGTTGGTTTAGTATTGTAAAGTATTGTTGTTCCTGTTGTAATATCGTTTTGTGTTAAGTACTACTGTGTCATCTTGTGCTGGAGTGTGATGCAGGTTTTGAGATGCCAGCCGTTAGTACATAACACAATTGTTTCTTGAAGTACATGAACTCACTTGTGGTTGACAGCTCCGTTTGCTCACTTGTGGCTTCAACGCCTGAGGGCGAGCAAAAAAATCATTCAAAAAGAAGTCAGTTCTAAAAACCTCACCTGAACAGGTGGCATTTAATGGCAACACATGATCTAATTTCCTGTCATGGTCATTTCGCTCATTTATGAGTACAAAGTTGAATATAAACAGAATATGAAGTCGAGCTAGAAGACAGCATTTTGAGATACTAAAAACTTTTTTTTTGTTATTTGGTGGGGTAGGGGAACCATGGCATCATGAAAGTGTTTTCTGTACTTCTGTCTCATGTGAGGTAGCTACCTGAGTCAGGAGTGCAGTTGCCACAGTAACGAGGGCAGTAGTGGCTCATGAAGTCGCTGTAGGTCCCGCAGTCAGTTTTGCCGTATTCACTGCAATGGCTGATCAGGTCCGCACACTGTCCTCCTGTAGGTGTTGCTGCTGTCGTAGCTGTTGCTGCTGTCGTAGCTGTTGCGACTGTCTGCGCTGTGCGGGTGGCGTCGACCACGGCTGGCTGGTCAGGGGACATCGCTTCATCATAAAAAGAGTGAAGGGAGATTTCGTCACTTGTGACGAAGACACGTGTACAGACAGACAGACAGACAGACTGGTGTGCGCGTGTGGTCTCCATGCACAGGTATGCATTATAAGGGGTAATCAAACGAAACATATCTATATAATATTATGTATTATATATATTATATATTTTATATATATAGAATATCCATAAAGATGGAGAGAGCGTTGTAGACGTGGTTGTGTGTGGGCATTATTCTATAGACATGTACAAGTGTATGTGCAAATAAAATAAAACGAAGAATTACTTGGTATCGTCACGTTGGGGTTCAACTTGTAGTAGAATCCGTAGTCTGAAATACACAACAAACAAGTCTAGTGTCAGATGCTGTGTTGTTCTCAATATCAGCCATCAGGATATCGTATCTTGCTGACATTTTGTTCTCAACATTACAAAACAGCAGATTATTTACAGAAATCACAGTTCAATCTACAATTGTGTCAATATATTTATATTTGGCCTCATTATTTCACGTTCGTCATTAATTAAAATGTACTTCCTTTAAAAGATAATCTATAATGACATACTGTATTACTACTGTACGTTTTTAACAAACAATATCATTCCGTTGTAGTCGGCAATTGTTTTTCACGAAATATTAATTCATATAAAATACTAGTACAAATGCCATCTTATTTTCCGTTGCTAGTCTGTCTATAGATTGTGACTGTGTCCCTATATTCCCGTATATGACACATCCAGTGAGAACTACCCTGTAGTTGTACAGTTGTTGTGTAGTTGTCACTGTAGTTGTGACTGTAGTTGTCACTGTAGTTGTAAAGTACTTACTGATGCAGAGGTTGCAGGTCTTGCGACAGTTAGTGATGGCCCAGATGAAGTAGCTTTCGGAAGTGCAACTCTCTTTGCCGTACTGGCTGCAGTAAGGGTTCGTGTCCTCGCATGGCTCGATGGGGCAAGCTGACGGCGACGAGAAATGATGTCGATGACACAAAGATGACATTAACGACAGTCGACGACATCAAATACAGACGACAGCACGACAACTAATCAGACGAGGCAAGAAGACTAGAGCAGGGAGCAGATGACACAGGCGTGGAGGGAATATTGGAAAAGGAAGGAATAGATGACAGATAACTCATTACCTAATTAATGATGTGCATTTATGTACAACTGTACAACAAACAGCAGAATCATCCTAACCTTTACACGAGTGAGTGCATTTGCCCCACAAAGCAGTGACGTGGGTTTTTTGGAGAGCAAGTGCAGCAGGTGTAGCAGGTGTAGCAGGTGGAACATATGCTACAAAAGAACGACGATGAAGAGGACTGAAGAAACGAATCCAGCAAAGACTGGTTGATACTTACGCTGACAAAAGCCACAGAAAGCTTGACAGTTGGCACCAGCCCACGGGCGGTAGATACCCTGACAGGACTCCAGTCTGTGGTTTTTGCATTCCTCCCATCCAAGCTGATCCTTGCAGCAGTCTGCATCATCATCAGCATCAGCATAATCAGCATCAGCATCATCAATTAATTTTCCATCCAATCAATTTAAGCAATCAGTCAGTCATTGTCATAGTCCTCGGACTTTTTTTTTATATTTTTTAGCGAAAGCACTCGGTCGAGAAAAGCAGTTTAAAAAAATCTCGGAGGACGGGAGAAATCCCGGTCTGGGGTTCCTCATCCTCTCCGAATTATCTTTTCCTCCCTATCATCAGACACGGACGACACTATCGACAGAGAAATGTAAGTTGCGAAGTGCATGCAGTACAGACACACCCTCACAATGTCCTTTCGTTAGATGGCTGTACTCCTCCCAGAGATAAGTAATGGCGAAATGAAGCGATCAGCAGACACGAAGGACACAAACGCTTAGGACATCAAGACTAAGAAAAAAAATCCCAAACATTGAAAAAATATTTGAAGCAAAGAGGAAAGGATGTTGTCTGGCAGCACGTATGCCCGTTATTTACTGGGAATCAAAGGTCCAGCGGTGGTTGGTTCCGTCACAGTGACGACAGTTGGTTCCGTGGTGGTCGTTGGTGTTTGCTCCGTTGCTGTGGTCGTTGGTGTTTGCTCCGTTGTTGTGGTCGTCTGTGTTGGCTCATTGGTTGTGGTGGACTCCTCTACGGCGCTGGACGTGCTGATGGCCGACGTGAAGTCGGGGTAGTCGCTGCTGTGTAGCGTCACTTCAATCGGGACACCTGTTCAGGAAAAGAATTTACAATTAATAAGTCAGATGGTCTCTTTTTTTTTAGGGAGTTAATCAGGCTCTGCAATCAACAAACTTTCTAAATCATGTTCTCGTGTGTAAATTAATTTATTCAGAGAATCGTTTGGCTATCTAGTTTTTTTGTAACTCGACTTGTCATTTAATAGCTGTCAGTCTTTTTCTTCCAAAGTGAAGATGTACGTGCCGGGACTGGATTTCATGTCGAGACTGTAACCCACTTACAGGCCGGTCAAACCGATAACCTGATTCCTTGCGTACAGCACCGTGTGGACAGGATGAGTTGTCATGGCGGTATGCAGGACACAGGTCTGTGAGTGGGTTACAGCCTCCATGTGACATGTCCAGCTGGCACCTGGCATCACACACCAAAGAAGATGAAGTTGAGGCTGCTCACCGTTACACAGGTCGCAGGAGCGAGCGCAGTACATGGCGGCCCAGGAGACGTAGACTGTGCAGATGGAGTAGCCTAGCAACAGGCAGTTCTTGTCTCTGTCTTCACAGGCTGCAGACAGGCAGGGACAGTCATATAATCATATATATATATAGTTATATATATATAGTCATGGACAGTCATATAGGGCTAGCCATAGTTCTTCTGACTGCCTGACCACCGGACTATGGTCAGCAAGCAGCAGGCGAGATTTAATTACTTGTAATGTGATCGCGACATCCGGGTACTCACCTACACCTGTGCTTACCTGCGACAGTATTGACACCTGGACTTGTGACACCGGGAACTGCAGTTGTGTCAGTTGTGACTTCACTTGTCACGACATCGGTAACTGCACTCGTGTCATACGTCACTTCAGTTGTCACGACATCGGTAACTGCGCTCGTGCCATACGTCACTTCAGTTGTCACGACATCGGTAACTGCGCTCGTGTCATACGTCACTTCAGTTGTCACGACATCGGTAACTGCGCTCGTGCCATACGTCACTTCAGTTGTCACGATATCGGTAACTGCGCTCGTGCCATACGTCACTTCAGTTGTCACGATATCGGTAACGGCACTCGTGTCATACGTCACTTCAGTTGTCACGATATCGGTAACTGCGCTCGTGCCATACGTCACTTCAGTTGTCACGATATCGGTAACTTCACTCGTGGCGACATCAGGCAAGGGACTTGTGACGTCATCCGTGGGTAGAATAGTGACGTCACCTGGGGTCGTCACGAAGTCGTCCGTTGACAAGGTACCTTCGCTGAAATCACATGAACGAGTGTAAACAGCCGTCTCGCACCTGTGACCCCAGTTCTTGGTAATGATTTAACAAACATTCAATGTTTTGTTGTTGAAATTCATGTGATATTTTCCATAAACTGTAACTCCTTACTTTCTACATATTCTATTATGTGACGTCACCGACCGAATTCAACACTGACAGAGAAGACGGATGCAAGGGTAGAACAGAAGAAATAAGAGAACGAGATACACAGCAGAAAAGTGAACGGCCTTCACGCAAAATGGCGATGCGTTCACACTAGTCACGTGACGCCTACAAGGAATAAAACACGGATTCGGTACACGGACAAATGAATACAATGGAATAACAAAAGAAGAGGAGAAGGAAGCAAGGTAATAGAGGAGAAAGTTGAAAGATACCGCAGTTCTCTCACCTTTCAACAGCAACGGAGGTTTGCTCCACGTCCCCCTGACACCGCACAGTCGGCGCGTGCAGCAGAGCGAGCACACCTGTCGACGCGCATGAACGACAGTTTTAGCATCTACCTGTGTATTAACGGTTAATGAAGCCATGCGCGTAACCACCAAGCCACTCCTCTATAAACAGGTGGATAGGGGGCTTATCTCACCTCCCCCCTTCCTCTGCTTCTCCCTCACCAACTCTTACGCGTAAAAACTAGTCCAGCACAAGAATGTGTCTTGGACAGATAAGGCTTGTGATGAAACACTGTCGTGATCGGACTTTGGGACGAGAAAAACACATTCCAATGAAAACAAAGAATTCCATCAGCTTTCTCTCTCCCCTGACGAATTCTTCGCAGCTCATTAGTAAGACCTGCATTTCACCCCGAACGAGCGCCATGAATAACTGCCAAAGACATTTTATATTTATTGTATCGCTCTCTCTTTCGATATATATATAAATCCAAACCTTTGGAAATATTTGTTACTACTTTTGTAGCATTTCTGGCAGTTTATTCTGTATATATTTATAGTCATAGTCTAATATAGTTTTCTCCTCATTAGGGCAAAAGCAAATTAATTTTCTTTAACCTGCCGCTCATGTAGACAACGAATATTCATTGTTATTCCTTTTTTTTTCTTTCTGCTTCATAGATTCACCAGACTTAGTAAGGTAGCGGCAAAGACAGGACAGTATCAGCGTAGCTGGACAGGTGGCAACTCCACCATGGACAGGTGAGGTAAGGAGAATTAATACAACACGGAGGCTTTGCACGATCGTGATGCTCTACTTTCTAAAACCAGAAGAAATCAACAACTGCGATCCAGGTGAGATAAATCTTCTGTACATAAATTCCTCGAAAAAAAGCAGGGATTGCACTGGTTGCCTAGTACAGGTCACTTTGTAGCAGAAGTTCAAATCCCGCTTGGTTCTACAACTCTCTTCTCACTCAAAAGTGGAAAATCTGATTGGTCCTCCCGACACACACACACACGAGCCACGTCCACATAAGGACATCAGAGATAGATGGCTTCAGTTACTGCTACCTCACTTCAACATGGAATCACACACACACATCTGTAAGACCTTAATTGTGTATCATAGCTTATACTTACACAAAGCAACGAGTGGTTTGAACATTTCTCCCTTCCTACCCCTTGACCCTCGGCGACTGCTGGCAAGCTGTGTTGGTCGAAGACTTCGACGATTACGAGACCGTCCAAGATGGATGGCGTGGTCTCTGGCCACCGCGGGGAAGCCGAATGACAAAAAGTCTACCAAAAAACTTCTTTCCTCACTTTCACTCGATTCTAAACATATTTCTGGGTCCCATCCTTATCTGTGACCGCGGGAAAAAGTCCTGATGGTCACACCAGTTTTTGCTGACTTCCTCTTGACTAAGTTATCGTTGGACTTTTTTTTTTTAAGTATCGCATGGTAAAAATGAAAATAGTGCAAGGAATAATCTTTCTACACTTAAAGAGTGCCAAGGATGAGTGACAAACTAGTAATCTTGTTTTCTGACTTGATATTTTTTTCCAACTTTAAAAAAAACACGGGTTTAGTGTGTTCGTGCACACGTGCATGTATGTGTGTATGTGTGTGTATATATATAATCTAGAGAGAAACACAGGAGTGTGCAGTGGAAATTGTAGAGACTGAATATTAAGAAAGGTTTGGACGTTTTGCGAGGAATAATTAATTAATTTTTTGTTTGTCTTGCGTACCTGAGAGTGTGCGGGGTGGCGAGCAGGCCAGCGAGAAGAATGTGTCTGTAATGGGAGTTCATGTTCAAACTCTTAGACTGTCCTCAACTGGATATGCCAACTGTTGCCCCGTCCAGTTCTTCCTTTGTAGCTATAACTAACACGTACAAAACAGGCTGAATGTTGCTTGATTTTATTTAGAAAATAAGGAACAACTTAAAGCATGGTATCCAACGAGGTTGGACAAATACTCAGGCCCGGGATAGTGAAGGAAGAAGACGTGCGTGAGTCAGGACATGTAAATGTCCCGAGTTGAGATTACAGAGTAGAGCAGGGTAGTGGCCATCGACCCTGGAAGAATCATCTCCCCAGACCATTCCTCGATCGCCTTCGGTCCAACACCCGGCAGCACGTGGGCTCGATGCACCGTTGGCCTCGTGACGTCAATGTGGTGTACCGCTGCTGTGACCCCGGGAACCCCCTCCCCCACCTCCCCGACACCGCTATTGTGTACGGACTTGGGGTGTCAACCGTCGCTGAGTTACCCGGAGAGACCAAAGAGTTTGCTATCCCCTCGGGGAAGGACAAACCGTTTCGAGTGGATTACAAGTGTGATTTGTGTTATTCGTATTCAAACTGGAGATGCGTGTGGACGTCGTGTGTGTGCTGCTCTTGTGAGAGTCGGCGTCTCAGTCGACATCGTGTTGTGTTTAGGTAGACTTTTTACAGTGTCTCAGCTCGCCTTTACAAAAGATACACCGCATTTCTTTCAGCTGTTCACATGTCAAAGACCCATCATCCTGTCAGTGCGACATGCACGAAATTGATGGATGCGGGTATAGTTCAGTGTACTCAAGCTGACAACACAGCTATTTATCAATGTTGGTGTGATGAATGGCTCACCCTATAAAAACTTCCATCATCGTGAGCGTGAATGAAGAGCCAAACATATAACAAAAAGCTTTTTTCGAGAAGAAAGAAAAAATATATATGGCGGCATGAATAAATGAAGGCATTCAATGCCAAGAATGACATGCGCATGTTTTGTCAGCTAAACTCATGGCAAATCATCCTATAAATTAAATGCATGCTTCTAGTTTTATTTATCTTTATTCAGTTTCGCTGTTACAACAATGTTATAATCGTGTAGCGCGTTCTGATTCTTTAGTTGGAAGAATTGCAGTTTAGCGCTAAGTCTGTCAAGCGCTTCGTCCGGCTGGTGTTGGAGACAGGAAATTAAACCATTCGCTAATCGCCATACCATGCTCTTACTCTCTAATCACGTCCGTGATCTAATAAAATGATATGAACAAAAAATAGTCCATGTTTAAGCTAATAAGCCTAGAAATAATAGACTTCCCGCTTGCACGACTTTGTTTTGACTGGAGCATTTTTCTCGGCTATTGATTGACTTTCGATTTGAAAACAAATTTAAACAATTTACATTTTTTATGTGTTTCCTCAGCATTCTTTTTCTTGGATGCTACTGAGACCGATTCTATGTGTCTGGAAACCACGACCACCTGTAAATTAAGTAAATAAGATGTAAAAGAGCGAACTATATACCGCGGCGAGCGTTACAGATAACTGCGGCGACACTTTCCACAGTGCGTTAGAGTTGCGTCCCATGTACACGGCAACGACATGGTCACTGATTCACTTCTGCTTTCTAAAAACAGCGCAAGTTCTCTGTGTTTGTGATGAGACGCAATGGAGGATGATAATCATTCAGTTTTTCAAATAGATTTCGAAGACATAAATTTGTGGTTAGCCTTGTTGGCTTTTATTGTTCATGGTTTAATCTGCCGAGCGATGGCGATCTGGGAGATTAGAAATTACGATTTGTGGACAACTCCTTCTGCGCGAAAGCACTCTAGACACGCAGTCTCAGCAGTTACATTTTGCCTTGGATTACTGAGGTACTGGTGCTTCATCTCGGCCACGAAAACTCAGCCAAGATGCATTTCTTTAGAGGACAACATAGTACTGACTTGTGGCCATCTACTTGTCCTTATTGGGTTGCTCCTAATTGGGATGTGTATCCACTCCGTTGGGGTGTCCGAGTGTTTCCACTGCCCACACTCTGCTGTCTTCGGAAGTCGTTTCCACCAACGAATTCCTCCTCCGTACCGTTCGTATGGAGATGCCATGTCTTTTGGAACCATGCTATGCTTTTTAGGAGTGTCACTTCAACGAGCTAGTCCGGCAGGGTTGATACTCTCCTTGTGCACTGCTATATCCAGCTGCAGTGTTTTCGACACCTGTTCCAGATTTGCCACAATCTGAGAACCCAGTTTCTTCTTATAAAGCTTCAACGAATTTCTTGTTTTACAATGAACAGCAAGTGGTGTTTGAATATGGAGGTCAGGACGATGGTTCACTTGAGATTGCCTTATTTCTTTTTAAGATTCATCTTGACATCACAAAATAAACGCTCACAGCAGTCATTTTATTATGATCTTAATCTTTGCATGCATCTTAAAAGATTGGTGGCAAAAACTGCCAATATGATGTGGTTTTCAAACAATATCCCCTGTCAACCACAAAAATAAATGTTTGTGCCATTAAATGCACTGATGCTTTTAACAGTAGAATTACTACCAAGTCAGCTCCACGCTGTGTAATTCCTAAAGGAAGCTATCTTTAAAAACAGAACTCTAATATATTTTGACAAAATCTTTATTTTGGAATGAATTGTTTGAAGTTAAAATATAAAAACATAATATATATTTTGATAATGTTCAACAGTATGGACCCTCATGAAAATATCTGTACAGTGCATTTACTACAGTGATTTAAAACATATTTTACAGCACAAGTTAACATGAAAACAATGCATTTGAAAGGAGTTTCTGTTTGTAATGCTACCATGATTATCATTAGTAATTAAAAAGAGACCAAAAGTATATAAAAATAGAAAGACCACAGATTTGTGTAACCATGTTAGTCTGAATATATTCAGAAAAGATTTCAAAATACATGGAATGATTTATGACATACCAGTTTTTAAAGTTTAAATAAAATCTCTCAATCTGAGTATTAGTAAAAGAAACATATAAACTACTTACATGCCTGATCAGTTCCCAGTCCTGGTGCATTTGTAAGAACAAGCCCCATTTAAAATGCATACCAGTAACTGGGTTAAAGTTTGGTCAGGAGAGTTATGCATGTAAATAGTGAAATAAGAATAAATTTGTTTTTGTTTTCCAAAAGTTTATCAAATCAACAATGCATCAATTGTTGGCACCACATCTGAAGCAAATAAATCTAACAATATATTATAGTTAAACCCATGCTAGATGTGGGTATTTCATGATTATAAAGTGTATAAAATAGTCTTAAAAATTAAAATTGTAATCCAGTATTTCCCAAGCAGCAAGATGTACAGAAAGCACCATTCACACTTACATGTGTATAATATCAGAACTAACACTATGTAAATATTTTACAATGCAGATGTACGAATTTGTGTTACCCTGTAAACATACTGAATGACTCCAGTCCCTTTTACCTCACTGAATATCAGTAGAAAATAAAGTACATTTTACCCTGGTATCATATTGCAATAAAAAAAAATCTTTACAATGCTTTATGTAACTTGTTTCTATACTTCACAGTTTCTTTCATGCTATAGCTGTGCAATAATCATGTATAAGTCAGCAGGAAATACAAAGTCATATTCTATCTTAATTGATAGCAGTTTATCTACTACCAGATCTGCTTAATGCCACATTTAAAAGTTTGTTCAAAGTTTATGATATACATCTAAAAGGTGGTTCAAATTTTAAGACATCAAGTGGAATATATTGAGAATATACACTGGGAATACAAAGTTCCGACATGCAGCTGTGACATTTATTAAGTGGTTGTACATTTATAGAAAGCAGGTGAACTGCATAAAAGCTTAAGGAATTTTCATTTTCTTATTTTTTCATCTGTGCATTGAAATGCAAAACCTCTAAATAAAGCAATCAGCAACATACATTAATACCTTAAAAAAAAAGCAGGCACCCACTTTCGTGTTGTAAACTCCTCATTAAGTTTAAAATTCAACTGTATTTTCATAGCTTATCACACTGAAAAAAAAAAAAGATATAATACGAACATGCTGACAGTTGGTCCCCGTTTTCAAATTTTTCCATGTAATTGTTTTAATTTGACCAGCTGGAGAAAATTGACATGCATAAAGACTCAAGTCGTAAAAAACTTTTATAGATAAAGAGTATTTAGGGGCAAGAAACATTTTAAGAAAAGAACGACATATTTTACACAAAAACAATACAAAGTCATTAATACATTTTCTTTACAAAATGTATGATGGACTTATCTACAAAATTTTCAATGACATAACCATTCCAATTTCCAAAAGTGTACTAATAAATATCGAAAACAAAATTTGGAAAGTTTATTGCAGTTAAAAAAAAAATAAAACAAGCACAATGTTTATCCATCTTAATAAAGGAAGAGCAAACATATAGACCATAACATTCATTCTTGCAGAAAGGGCTTACGAGATTCAATAACCATCCTAAAGTCATGCAATAAAATGCTCAGATTGTTCATTGCTTCCATGAAGTGAAACTAAAACAAAAATTAATGAAGATTAAAAAAAAAAAAAACAGCCTGCACTTTATGCTCAATATTTGGTACAGACAAGTATTAATGGGGTGTGTTGAATGCCAGATTCTAATTTTCTCTATTACTGTCTTGACATACACTGATACTTCAACATTTAAAAATCTTATTAAAACCACCATTTTTTAACAAGTAAAACTAATACTAGATCATTTTACTGGGCTACATTTTGAACTGCTGTGTACATGAAATGCATTTATTTTTCTGATCTAGCAAAGCATTTTAGTTTACATTTTCTTCTGTGATATGTTGTCAATGATCTATGGCACAATTGCAAACTACAGATTCCTTAACCATTAAATAAAATAAAAGTTATCCACAATTTACAGCACTTGCTAAAAAAAAAAAAGGGAATTCCAGTAATTCACAATTTTGTCCTGTCTACAAGATCTCAAATTCACAGAACATGTGAATAAGATGCATACACAGAATTTGTTCCTACTGAGATAAAAAAGATTGGTTATCATGAAGATGGATATCCATAAGCTGAAATATCATAGAGAAATCACTATGCGGGATACAAAAGATATATACTTTAACCCTTTGTGCTAAATTATACAGTTTTAAAGAGAAAAAAAAAAAACCTCTACCATTAACTGTCCAATCTTCGAATGCAGTCACTATTTCCACAAAAGACAGGTCATATAAGTCATAGAAGTTCTCTTCTCACAAGGACCACAATACACCAACAAACATTCAAGAGAAAACTTGGCAGCAGACAAGATGTTTATAGCCTAATGGGATTTTCTCCCTTTAACCGCTTAACATTTTGTCAATGGCTTAGGTTTGGTGAGCAGTGTGTAATTTCCTGGTTGTGTTGATTTACTGTAAGGCTGCATCAGTTACTGATTTCACCGAGTATTTTGATTTCTCAGAATAAATATTTGTGAATGCCATTGTTATACTACAATTAAGCAAAATACAAAAATTAAGTACACTTAAAAGCATAATAGGTAGATAATGTTAAATATTGAGTAGTTTTGCACCTATTCATATTTAAGTGTCAATAACATCATTATTTTGATTTGTGCTTACCTATTTTTACCTGGACACTTCCTGCATGTTTATCAGTTCATTTACTTAAAACTTTTTATGCAAATTTGCCTTACATTCACAAAAATCTACAATTTTATAAAGGTCTTTCTAAATTATCTTGAATCAAGCTTTGCTCAAAGTTATACAGATAGAAATGCATAAAAATCTAAATCAAATATGCCATGCACGTTCACTTTATCCAGCAAAGGCCACAATCTAACCAAGAATTGAGTCAAACATGACTAGTCCCTCCTACTGTATTTACACAGCTGAGCATGTGGAGATATTAGGTAAAACAACAACAGCAAAGACAACCATCTTTTAGATAAGTTTTTAGAAAGCCAGAGTACAGAAGAATGATCCCTTTATTTTGCATTGTCTCAAACAAGAGTTTTTATCACAAGCAAAGTGAAGGTAGTAGCATCAATGAAAATTGAGGATGAAGGGTAGAAAGCAGGAGTGGTGGAAGAGTAGATAAGAGATCGAGACTAAACGAGGGGACTTGGATGGGTGGTAGAGTGACAATCAAGACAATGGAAAGCAGCCTTCAATCCCTTCTTTTACAGATAGTCCTGTACTGACAGCAAAGATTAAAGAAAACTTCATGCAAAGACTTACTTCTTTGTTAATAATATATTTGTAAAGAAACCTTGATGCTGTACAATAAGCCTGGAGAGACAGGATGTGGAGGAAAACATTAGGCAATGGTGATTAAGGAATTTCCATAACTAGTGTTGCTGATGGACTTGATTTTGAAAAATAGGTTAACTACTTATGGTAAATATTCTCTTCTTGTAGTACTAAAGATTCAACTTTGTTTAAAAAGCTATACTTGGGACTAAAACTGGTATTTATCACTTGTAATCAGTTTAACATTCAGATATCTACTGCAAAATCACATTCAATCTACTGACAACTCATGCAAAGTTAGCCCCCTGACTCAAGATATGTTAAACTTTAGTTGGGCTGGATAGGACACTATGCGCAAACCTGTTGACACCATTGCCTGGTAGGCGCTTGACTGGAGAAGAGTTGGGAGGCCAAAGCAGACTTGGAACAGTAGAGAGCGAGGCAAAGGATACTGGAACCACATGGGCCCAAATGAGGAAGGCTGCCCGAAACCAGGTCCGCTGGAATTGTTGTGGGTCTATGCTCCACAAGAAGTAGCAAGGAATAAACTAAATCTAAGCGTTTAACTCCTCTGGTGCAATGTTATATTTCCAAAGATTATAGGTTCAAGTGTGTATTACAAATCTTCTTACCATAGGTGATGCTGTAGATATTAGTTGCAAACTTGAAGTGATGGATATGAAGATCTTTTGAGACATGACGATGAAGAATATTTGATCCAAAAATAGGTAAGAATAATATCCCTGTTGAGCAAGTACATTCTGAAATAGTGAAGTTGACAGCATGAATGTTGATTCCAAAATGTGGACTGATTCTGGCCAAAACACCAATGAGTACAACCAGGAAATCTTTCAAAGGAGTACCAGATGCACAGAAAATATTCAATGGTTCTTGGCTGTATCATCATTTATCATATGGCCTTGGCACGTTGAGTCTGAAAAAAAAGAGAAACTGCAAAAATTAGTTTCATAGTTTTGTCCATGACAATCCACATTGTCATGTGTGAGAAAAGAAACAAATTTATTTGCTGACACAATCTGGAATGAACAGCTATAAGAGACTGCAATATTTTCAGTAACAAACGTAAAGTTCTTAAGTCACAGACTGTGCATGCCTCATTTTTCATCTGTTGTATAACAACTGTGATTCTTCCCTTTCCTGTAAATAAAGCATAATATACTAGAATGCTACGATTTTATGTGATACTATACTCCTCTACCATAACAAATGCTTTGTATACTGACAGCTATCAACTACTTTTTTTACTTGAAGCTGCCAGCACACAAATGAACATTTACCATAGTAAAAACAAAAAGCTGTTGCACGTAGCTAAAGTATCACTGAAACTGAAAGCAAATCAAGCATACCATCACAAGATAACATCAGCAAAATGAATCACACTTGTGACATGTCGTTATGGATAACAGGTGTAGTGATGATGGCAGTTTGTTCTGATATGCTGAGAATGTTGGATCCTGGGCCTTGGTTGCTGGCATTCAAGTTAAACAGCGATAGTCTGTTCATCTCACAGGCTATGCTTGCTTCCCTTAGCACCTTGGGGGTTAGGAAATCAGATTTTTAAATTCTCTTTCAAGACAAACCAGATACTGTTATGTCACACAATAACCTCTTTCAACCACACATATTTTCTCTCCTTAAGTGTTAGTACCCCTGTCTTGTAGTATTGCTGTTAGGGGATTATCTCTATTATCAAATCATAACATAAAGATAGCACTCCATGCTAAGACATCATCATCCATCCCTCGACTAGTATATCACTGACACAAAATAAGGTAAGGATGATGGAAGTTAATCTGTGTCATGTCATCTAATAACTCTCAAAGAAAGGGAAAGGGGAGTTCCTAAAAAAAAATTTCCATGACTCTTCAAGATGGCATAAGTATTAAAAGCCGCTACAATGCAGGTAACTATAAGAATACCTTAGTTGCTAAGTTAGCATGGATACTTATGGGATGGCTAACAGTGCTGTCAGTAGGCTTTGTTTTTAAAGTTTGTATGTAGAATGGGGGTAATCTGTACAGTTAAAAGGCTAATGTAACAATATAACTCCTATAGCAATCTTTACAGATAAGGATATAAATATGATAACATTCCGTGGCAAATGCTTTATAATACCTACATTTCAGAAATTAATGTTAGCATAATGTAAAGAGCAATTACCACACAAATAACTATTTAATACAATAGCTTACATTACATCTCACTTCTCTTAACTCTCAATAGCATCCAGATGCACACACAAAATCTCTTTGCTCACGTTTGAAATGCTATTTAACATGCCATCTAAATCTCCTACATGGATATGCATACATTATTTGCCCAGCGTAACATTCAATTTTTTTAGATTAAATGTTTGTTGGCACAATTCATTATACTATAGCTTGTAGTGAGAGGCAGTGGTTCAAACAACAGGGTAGGACATTATATACTTACTCTCAAGTGATCTTCAACATCAGCTAATGACTGATCAATCCAATCCAGTACTCCTGACATGTGGCATGCATTTTTTGTCACCAAGACCAGATGACTCACCGACAGCACAAGAGCAGTACATCTACACACACACATAAACACTGAGAACAACTGTGGTAATGCTATACTAGGAACACAAACCATTTAAAATAAAAAAAAATGCATCTCAAAACTTTCTGCTGCAAGCACTATAACTAAAGAGGGTCAACAAGAGAGCCTACTAAGGCAGGAAAGTGAAGCCACACTGTACCATATTCCACCCATTACCAACTATCATTCTTCTTATCAGGATGTCAGGCAGTTCATAGCGCACAGTGCCGAGTTGTCAAAACTCTCTAACTACGTGTTTTTGCTTGTTTTATTTTCTGAAAGATGTGAAAAGGCAAGTTAACAGCACTTTCCTTCTTTAGGAGATTTAACAAGTCACATTAATCATTGATTTTGCCACATATGCTGCTGTTAAGCAGTTTCACTGCTCATGTTGTCATTTTCAGATGCAAGAAGTGGGTGTGAAATAGGCAAGGTGATCTCTTGGGCCGGCTGGCTAGCCAGCATCGAACTTGCATGTAAACTATGCTCTCTGCTCTTTTTTTCTTTCAGCCAAGTCAATTCATGAACCCCTTGAACAAGCCCTGGCAGCTGATCTGGTGTTCAGGTCCAACCATCTTTGATGTATTTAATCCACCACTAACTGTAAAGCAAAGACTACCGCAAGAAAATGATTTTTCAACAAAAGGAGCAAATAAAAGAAAAGTAAACAAATAAAACACAATGAAAGAGATGAATATCACAAGTAATAAAACTAATGCAAACTAAGCATTCATCAAATACATTTCACAGTATGACTGCAATACCGGAAATATTTTCAAATAATGTTGGAAAACAGTGGACAGTTTATTTAAAATTGGGACATATCACTGGCATCTACATCTCACTGTGGTTCCCTAAACCATCTGGTTCAGCTGCAGAACAAACTAGCATGAAAGAAACATCCCCCTTCAAAACTACCGCTCAAAGTGAAAGTAAAATCTCTTCAGCAGAAATGTCGATGATTGCTTAAGAAAACAGTCAAGCAAAACACCCAGAAATCACAAGGAAGCTTTGCTTAATTCAGGATTTAAAGAAATATTTTCCTCCTGTGCCATTTACAACTGTTGCTACACAAACAAGATTGTCTGAAGAAATCGATGGACAACCAGCACAAAAAAAATTCCTCGGGCTTGCGCTTACGCATACAAGCTTAAAAGCATAAAAAATGCTGTGAAAACTGTTTTACCTGCCCTCAATAATAACAAATCAAAAAGCCATGCAAAATATTAACGTTTCCCAGGGTTTAATAATATTTTGAAGCCTTGAAGAAAAATGTGTCTGCTACACAGCATGGAGGCAAGGTCTGTGATGTCGATTTTGATGAAATAACAATTAAAAAACTATCTTACCACAACAAAGCACCACCTTTAGAAGAAGCTGGTGTCCTCCCCAATGTGCTCCAGTGAAGATGCAAAGCATATCCTACAGCAGAATACTTGAAACATTTTTCTTTTTGTTTTCAAAATTAGAGAAGTTGTCAATTGAAATATGATTTTCAAGAGGCACGCAAGTGTGTGCGCCCGACACCCTCTGTGTGTAAACCAAAGTTGCCAGTGCATGGTCGTCAGAATAAAGGTGCCACACACCTGAGTGACTATAAATGTTTACTTTACCAAAAGGGGAGTGGCCATGTGGGCTGCCTGACTTCAAGCTCTCAACAGTGGGCTCTCTTGTTCACCCTCTTTGCTCTAACCACTATGATATCTCCTCAGTTTTACTAATTAAAAATCATTTTAGCAGATGCAGATTAAAATATCAAACTCAATACAAAGTACTTCAAAATTTTACAAACACCAAAATGACTGTTCTAAAAGAACTTCTGTTTTATTACTACAATGTATTGTGTCTCACCTTGCCTCCAGAAGCCTGGGATCTAATGGTGGGTACATTGATTTGACTACTTCATCCACTCGAGGGGAAATGCGCTTAGCAATGGTCACAAGGTCTGTCTGTGTCTCTTGTGTGCGTATGTTCTGTGCATTTCCCATAGTCATTCCAACTAATTTTTCTGTAAGATGGTGACATGTCTTCAGAATTGACAGGCAATGTGGGATCAGCCCTCTGTAAGCAAGAATGAAAAGCAAATTAAGCAACTCACATGTCAAAAGCTTAGTTTGCTGTTTAAGCACAAGTTACAAAAAAGTTATAACTGAGCTATGGCTAATGCAATTAAACAGTTGGTGATGATTATTATTATCATCAATCACTCAATTTAGTGGAGAGCTAGGTAGATAAATTGCTCTGGTACATGACATCAGCTATGGATGTTAACAAGTATACAGTAAAATACACAAAAGTAAGGAAAATATAAGATTTTGTTTTTGGCTTAATCAGCTTCCTTGAAGACTGATGCGCGAGGGGTCTGAGGTTATGTGACAAAAGCCCATACTAGTTTACTCTATGTCATCAAAATATGAATACAAAAAAGATTAAGAAAATATTTGAGGCCATGTATGAAGTAACATACGTTGCATCATCCACCCACTGCTCGTTATCCAAAATTTCTTCCAAATGTGGATTAAACTGGACATCATCCATTTCAACATCTGATGCAAGCTGTGATATTCCATCTGCAGATCCTATCAACTGAACATCAGGCCTATTAAACAAACAAAAAAACCCTATAATAGCAATATTATCAAATAGTTAAGACTAAAAGCAATCACTCTGCATTCCACATATTTTATATGTTTTAGAATGCCTCCTTCTCTGGAGTATAGGATGTTTACTTTTTCCCCCTCTCTTTTTCACTTGTTTCATGAGAGAGATATATGTTTCATGCCATTATCCTTATTCATTAGCCATATTTCTGCAGCCATTCGAAATAAAGTGTAGTGTCCCTAAGCCGCGGTGATTGGGGTCGAAACTGCTTAACCATGGCTTAGGTGTCCGAGGCTTAAATACTTTTGATAATGCATACATTACAATAATGAAAAACTAAATGTGTTTTGATCACAATCCTTTCTCAGGTATTGATCTGACAGTCGTTTTGAAAGTAGCACTATAACCTCAATATCACAATACTGCATGCTGCACATTAATCATGATGAGCGGTCTTAAAATTTAAGAATAACAAAACACATCAAATACATTTCCAGGTCTGTACAATCCAGAGTGTTAAAAATTGGGATCCAAGCATTTTGCGAGGCTTAAGTGATTTTGCAGATTACTGGACCGTGGCTTAATCGCCCTACACTGTACAGGCTTCTCTGGGCATAGGGTGTTTTTATATTTCTTTTAACTTGCAATCTTGATCTATGTCTCTTTTACCATCTTCTGCTTCACTGTCCACATTTGTAGATCTACAAACCACCTAAGTGGTGCAATCACATGATTTCGGCTTCTTCCAGTCTTTGTTAACTTTGTTGTTGCCTTATCTATTTATTACGTAAATCCACAACAAAGTTTCAAATCAACAAAAGCAAAGCTTAGAAAAGGACAAACTAAAGTGCTTCTTCATCATTAAAAATAAATGCCCAGATCACTTATTTGATAAATCTGGTTAAAGCATAAAGATTGCATAAAAACATTTCAACTCCACAACAATATTTCATTTTAATAAGTGAATTCTAGGAACAATGTGTTTTCTTAATTATTGTTGCATACTGACATAATAAAAGTAAAGGTGCAAACAGTATAAATTCAATCCATAATAAAACACTGGCTGACCCATTTCAAATTTTACCTGCCACTATTTGCAGTAAATATAAAGATTATGGTATGTGTTTAATACAAAGATAACTCAAACAAAAAGCTACATAGTACAGTTAATATTAAGGAATGACACTAAGGTTTGGCAATAAATTCAGGGAAGTCTGAAACAAAATTGTTACGAACCGAGTCTCTTTATGTTGTTCTGTGATGAAATCTGGACGGCGACATCTTTGCCGGCATACAAACACCAGAGCTAACAGAGCACCAAGGAACACTGCACTCAACACCCCAATTGCTATAGCAACCACTAAATCCATCACTGGATTTCCTCAACACTTTGGTTTTAGGACCTTTCAAAAAAAAAAAAAGCACCCAATAATACTTTAAAGTTATTAATATATGAACAGATAATTTTTAATATGTGTAATTATAAAAATATGTTCATGTTTCTGGATGTGTAAACTTTAAAACTAAATGATACAGTTGTTCTGCACTGAAGACCTGCTTACAGTCTTGAGTACATTTCTGTTGCTGCTTTAGAAGTAAAACTTGTAGCATAAATACATTACAATACACACAATCACAATAGGCATATCCTTGTAAATCCCTGTCATTTGTCAACTTTTTAGGGTCCTTTGTGTTTCAAATTAATACGTGAATTTATGAAAGAATAAAAATCTAATCAAAATGTATGGCTTCAAGTCTGTCCACTACTTACCAGAAAGAATGGCCGGATAATGGAAACAACTTTTCAACTTTGAAGAGTTCCATGAAGGAATACTGTTTAACAATACCTGCCACTGTCAGAACACTTTAGATTTCCTACCTCTGCAATCACAAGATTGTTATTATGTTTTAACAAGAACAAATAAAAATCTAAACTAAATGCTGCTTACCACAAAAGACGTAGAATAACAATAATCCTAAACGGAACCAAAAAAGACTCACTCACTAACTCTAAAATAAGAAAAAAGTGTAAAAATTACCACGATGTTATCGTCGCTGAAGTTTTTTTTTTTTCTTTTTTCCCCTAACCCCAGAAAGTCGAAGCTTTAAGTTTTACACACTACAGCTGGTCACTTCTGTTGTCACATAAGTATGTCCGGCTACAAACCCGAGAACTGCTAAATAAACTTTAATATCATAGTGAAGCGATAAATTTAATATGCTTCTTGTCATGATGCTTACCGTTTAAAAAGTACATCCCAGTACTTTCATAAATTTAAATTTATCATAAAAGCAAGGTGTGTCTTCTTCCAGCCCCTCGCTGAGCTCTTTGTTAGAAAAGCTCGACAAACTTGTTGAGTAGTTTCCCTTCGTTCAATCTTAACTGTTGCAAAACTTTTGCAGCTTGACTACTCACACAGGTATACTAAGCTTTCAGCTGATAAATTCAAGCCTCAACTCACCCACGCATTACATTCTGCGCACAAAAAGACCTGACCGAGCATGCAACTTTACTTACTTATACATTCTTGCATCAAAACAAACAAATCAAAATGGCGAGAATTTTGTATACTCTCAATAAAATTTATTTCAGAATATCGCTGTGTTTAGAAAATTTATGTACTAAAGATCAATAAGTACAACAAAAGAATAATATGCCAAAACTTTATTCATAAATGTCTGATGTTATTTTTCGTGTTAGAGGAAATAAATTTCCATTTTGAGGTAGAAGAGAGTAAAGATGGAGAGTGTGTGTGGGTTCGTGGTGTGATAGGCACTGGACTTATGATGCACTTTTTCACGCGCTCGTATATATGGATATATTCGACTACGTTATTTTTCTGTCGCACTTGGCCAGTACCAACATTTAACAGTACCAAATACGACAGACAATATAGTTTAAGAAGGATTACATTGACGAGTTATGCTTTTGTGTACTGAGACAATTACGCGCTCGACGTCCCTATAATTAAGTGCCTGTACGAGTGTAAGACACGTACATATGTAGAACTTTGTGGCACGACAAGTTATAGCAAGCCACGCGTACATCGGTAAAGCAGGGAACTGAAAGTCTGTTTGCAAGGCCATGTCAGATCGATAGCGATGCTGCAGACTTTACAAGGGCTGCACCTGCAACAATTAAATAGGATTTCCCACGTACTGCGCATTTACGGCGATATTATTACTTAGCGATGGCCACGACTCTCACTACAATCATGAATATATCTATACACCACTCAAATGACGGGGAGTTGTAAACTTGTAGATACTTTTTATTCTCTTCTTTTTATTTCATTGCCTCCGTTCATAAACATTATTAAAAGTGTTTTTTTTTTGCGTCCAAAATTTAGAAGAGTGCTGCAAAGAGACACATTCAACATTCTGTCTTGATTTTTCCACAACGGAGTTTAGCGGAGGGGGAAAAACTGCTTCTCAGGAGTAATTATCTGGCCTCGATATGTCTGTACCTGAGCCTTAGAGGGCATTAAAAAAAAAAGCAAAATTTTGGGTGACATGTTGACCACAAACTGGACTGGACGTCTAGTGCCTGTAAAGGGTAAATAGTTCTGGCCGCATGCACCACCCCGTCGAGTCCAACTTCCTGCTTCTGGATGATGCTGCCATTGGCAGTGATTGAGGATGTCTCCACACTGCACACAGCTTATCGGCACCAACGTAAAGAATCACGTGGGGCTGCGGGAGAAGTTTTAGGACGCTACACTAAGCTTCATGCGTGTGTCGTTTACGTCAGATAAACTTGTCTTTCCCTAAGGCGTGTTTGTGTCTCGGAAATACAGTTCCTTCGGCACATTCACAGAGAAGCTCGTCCATGTAAATCATATATCGAACTTTCTAAAAGGTATTCAGGATACTCTCTTTCTTCAGACATATTATATGTTCTATAACAGTTTTATAGATGAACTATAAATATGCGTCTGTACAGGTTTACAGTTGAATAACGAGGCTGGTTCCTATTTATCTGGCGTATCAAGGAATGCAGAGCTAGACGACGACGACGCCGAACATGATGATCTGGGATTATCTGTTGTCGTGGTCGTAGAAGAAGAAATTAATGTGTTATTTGGAAACTGTTGCCTCGTCTGAATGTTCAAACTTTAAGTATAAATCACACATCCATTTATTCATCTGTTGAATGTCCATTTATTTTCGCTGTGTCAAGGCTGTTTAGGAAGTGCTAAATGTTGTGCTAAGCTGGCTGAAACCTATCGCTGGTGCCAAGACAATTAAAGATCGGGGCTGATAGGAAATGTTGGAGATTCAGCTGAGCCTGCTTCCTGCAGCTGATGATTGAAACCATTTCACATAGCTGCCAGTGTGCCATTTTCAGTCAAACACGACACGTGACTGCAAACATGGAGTGGACACATTAGGAAGTAGATGGTGGAAGTAGATGGTGGGTCACAGTAGACCACAGTGCACTGGTCTGTTCCGATCTCACCCGCTGTGCCGATCTCTCACAGTTGTCTTGTAGAGATTTGTGGCAGACCTGTCGTCGGTGGCGCCTGACAGAATTTGGTTATTTCATTTTCGCGAGAGGTTCGTTCTTCTGCTAGAGCAAACTCGGGAAAATACATTGATTACGAGAATATGGGTAGGTGCCTTTCACCAGCGTAGATACCCCCGTGTCCAAACTTCTGTACTGGCAAGGAATTTAATGAGAAGGATATTAGATAAAACAATATCGAATGGAAAAGACAAAGGAGCGGTGGGATATGTGGCTGCATTGGATTTGTTGTAAATAAAATTACAAAATTAATGTGGTTTTTTTTTTTGTTTGTTGTTTTTTTTTTGCATATTTCCTCTTCAGCGAAGACCGACATAGAGATTTGCATTACATCCACACACATCATCCATCAATCTTTCACACTTGCGTACAAGCACTCGTGCCATCACACCAACACACATACATGAGCTCAAATATGTATTTTTATGACGACCTCAAATCTGTTTGTGTGTGAGAGAGAGAGCCCGCGCGCACGCGTGTTCACTTGCTTGAGCGAGTGGCGAAATGGTTTGCCTCCAGTCAGTTCGTCCTAGAGTATAGTTTGATCGTCTCACAGCTCGCACTGAAAATAACGGGAGCTTGCAGTTTGATTATTTTTCAGTTTCGTCGCAGCTAATCAGGATGTCACTTCAAGCTGCAGTTATTGTCTGTAGCTGAGAAAAACGGAAGGTACCGCTAGCTTGCTGAAGAATCGCAGGGAGGATTTCACTGATGTGATTGTCATCAACAGCGTGTACTCCTACTTCTACACTTTCATCAGGTCTAAAAAGTCAGATGTTCGCTGATTCATCTCCTCCTCTCTTCCTCGCCTCGAACTCGCCAACGCGCAGCAATCTCTCGTACTAGAACCCAAGCCCTATATCATACAGGCACCTCCATTAACGCCATTAGCAACGAAACATAAAAACGATGCTTTTACTTGAAAGACATTACACAGAACATAAGAACCATTTCTTCACGGAAGGGTCCGCTAATGCACGCGCAAATGTTGAAATCATATTCTGACAAATCACAATTGTGTGAAGATCACACACAATGCTGCTTTTGTAGCTCTGAGTGGCGGATGAGGTTGTTATCTTATCGTGTAGAGAAGGATGTGTGGATCTCTTTTCCAAAGCCAAGAGACAAGATACAGAAAGCCTCACAAAGCCTAACCCTGCTTAATGTAGCTTATCTCAAGGAAGGACAGGATTACTGATACAGACATTCAGTTTATTTTCCATGCTTGGATGTTTACTTACAGCTGTTAAGGTAACTGTTATCTTTGATTGTATTAAAAAAAAAGACTGGCATCTTTCAGTGGTCTTAATGCCAAAGGGGCATTGAGAAGCCTTTGTACAACAGTCCTGGAGAGTTGTAAGGCCTTGATATAACGACTGACAGAGATGTCTTCTTTTATGTCAGTGCTGTCCTGTTACATGTTCAGACGGACAGACAGACAGAGACCGTCCTAACTGGTAATAGAAAAAGGACAAATAAACTATCATTCCATTTAATCAACGTCGTAGCCGAGTAAAAGAACATGTAAATATCAAACATCTCCCAACCCTCAGAAAAGTGCATCTGCGTCAGATTTACACTGCGCAGATGCTGGTTTTAGTTTCTTTCTTTGTTCTTTTTCTTTTTCTTTTCTTCTTCTTATTTTTTTTTTTTTTTTTTTTGCTCTATCCCGAAGGCAGCTCACTGGTAAAGGAAGCAATCACTGCAATGTTGGGTGCTTAAAGCTTTGCTTTCGCCTCTATCATCTGGTTTCGTGTCGTCATCATTGCCTCTAAATTTTAAAAATAGAGACTAAGAAATTAGGGAATTGGAAACTTAGTCGTTTTCAAAACTCAAACATGATGCAAGCCGGAAACTTGATTTTAGAAGTTCTTCTCCTCACAAACATAATTATTTAGTTTTGAAGAACAAAGACGAAACACGGAACTACATGGACTTGAAAAAATAGACAGGTGAGTGGCAGGCAGGCAAGCAGGCAGGCAGAGAGGCAGGAAGGCAGGTAGGCAGTTAGGCAGGCAGGCCAAGCAGGTAGAGGAAGGAAGGCAAGCAGGCAGGCAATCAACCTGGCAAACTGTCCCACAGGAGTGCAAAAATACAGCTCGCCATTTTAATCTCTTCTGCATTACACACGAGGGAAGAATTTCATTATTTGAATGTGTTTTGAAACACCAAAAAAAAACCCCATAATATCAAGCTTCCACTTGCTGCATTTCCGACATAACCCTCAGTAACATGAAAAGACACGAAGCCTGCCTCGTCAACAATGTTCTTCTCCTTTGCCCGCCCCTGGCAACGATACGGCACGAATACAAAGATCGCTTGGAGTAGAAGCCAAAAGGCACAACGCCCTTACTATTTGCCCATCGCCAGCATCCGCTGCAGGAAGGTGGGGCAGTCTCGGGTAGCTTCGATCTGGGAAATAACTGTCGATAACCCAGAAAGCAAATCTGAACGACCCTGTCATTCTGCAAAAAAAAAAAAAAAAAAAAAAGGCTGCTACAAGAATTTCTTTCTTTCTTTGTTTTGAGGACGTTTTTATATTTCCTGTTGAAGTGTCAGGTAGTCAGGTTTGTGCTTCTCTGTTAATACTTCTATGTTCTCTCTACCTTCGTCGTAATGAATGTTTGCTGGGGAACGGTCAAATTTGTAAAGCAGACATTGTCGAGTTGATGCTTATTATTTCTATTTTATTTTGTCTTAAGTAAATCTTCCAACTTTGTTACCTTAAATTTTGCAAAATTATCCCCAATTTTAAAAAAAACTTTTAAAACAAAAATAAACGAAAGAAAAAACTTCTATACATATAACTGAAGTAAAAAGTTTTCAAAGATAAAGAAAAAACCCGAACATTTTCATTTGCTTTTTTAAATTTTGCTTTCTCTAACAGGGTTGTTATTTTTATCTTTCGCCTGATTAAAAGTTGTTTTTGCCTTGATTTATAGTGGCAAGGGTAAATACGGTCATGACACAAATTAAGTGTATTTTTGTTTACTATAATTGTGTTTTTTTTTTGTATTGAAAAAATAGAGGAGAGAAGAAGAGTTGCAAGAGAGCAGCTAGAAGTTTCATAATGACACTGTCCAGGTTTTCAAGCCACCCTTAAATCTTTCTGCCTCTTCCTGTGAGTTTTATTACAACCTAAATAAACTCAGACTCCCATCAAGTAATATTGTCAAAGGCGATAAACAGAACATCAGCTGCTTGTGAATTTATGAAGCGGAGATGAACATATACTGCACATCGAGAACATACATTGCTCGACTTTTCTTCTTTTTCTTTTTTGAGAGGAATATGTCGTCGCTAACTTACTGTCCAGTAATTACATTTAGGATATCTTCTTTCCTCAAGACTGTTGTAATTAAATTTCAAGAAAAACCTGTTTTGGTGTATGCCTTTAATCAAATTGTCTACAAAAAGGAAAACATACAGTACTTATGTGCAATTATATATTGCAACTTTTAGTTTCTGGCATTGATTGAACCCCTTTCAGAATCTACAGTCAATCATCATCGCACTTTATTTTCCTGGCCATTGTCATGTAACTGTGCTGCCTGACTGACGTATTCAGGATGAGGACACGTACACCAGACACATAGGTAAAAAGCTCGTTTCTGTCGATGTACACTGAGAAATCGCAGGTGCAAAGGCCTAGGTACCCACAATGAAAGAAAGCGACATTTTCAGAGCTTTTAGTGATTTTATTTTTGGCACCAGCAAAACTGACCTTCTTAAATTCCATTTTAGAATTTATTCATTTCGCTGAGATTTTTTTATATTATTATTCTCCTCATTTTCTCTTCTTCCTTTGTTTTCTGTATCGTCTGTTGCTTTCTCCCTCTCATCTATCTCCATTCAGTTCATGCAAGGACAGGTGACTGAGGACAAACATGACACCATCAATGCCGTGTTTATTCCTAGCTCCATTTTGCTTGGCTTTCACAGCCATTGCTTGGGAACCATCCATACTGTGCAAATGATTTCTAGGCCACCCGACAAAACATCGAGAAAAGCTAGTCACGGCCTTACAAAATTTATCAAACTAATTTCCCGTTCTTTATTTCTCTCTCTTCTTTGTTTTTCTCTCTAGCGTGCACACACACACACGCACACACACAGAGTAATATCATTGACAAACTGATCAATACAAAAATGTATTTATATGGATTGAACTCACACACAACTGTTTCAAATCTCATTCATTGTTGATGATATTGATAGTAGTAGTTTTCATAATCTTCATTATCCACTGCATGCTTGTATACCTGTTTTGTTCAGTTTCAGGAAATGTTGTGAAAAGGAGAAATTTTAAAGCACGACCTCTTTGTAAACATTTCAGGTATTTCGAGATAATTTAATATCCCTCATAATTATATTTTTTGGTTGCAAAAATCTGATTAAAGTGGAAATTAAAAAAGTGAAGGAAATGAGAAAAAAGTCATTCATCAATGAATTAGTTAATTAGCCAGTCTGGTGTACGAAGAGGATTTGCACGTACCATTGCCACAGCTAAGCTGAAATGTAGCGAATAAGTCGGGATCAAGTGCATCAAAGCATTAAATCTTCCAGCCAGAGTTACGGCTGAGTGGGTGCACGTGTATGCACCCACACTCATACACCTATGACTAGCAACGCTTGGTTGAGGACAGTCAGAAGAGAGATTACGAAGAACCTTTTTTTTTAACATGTCAAACCTATTTGGGGAAAATAAGAACGAAAAACAGCACTGTGGATTTTTATGGATCGTGGATTAGAAGATTTTTACAGGAGAGATTAAGGTTCTTGCTTCCTGATGCTTCTGTAAGTAGAGACATCAGCTTAGCTTTACATCAAGGCACCTCCTCTCCCTCACTGCCTTACCTTCTCCAAACCTCTTAGATGGGTCGGTTGGAGGTGATAAGTCTGTGGGGACGGTCCAAAACGTTTGAAAATTATATTTGGTCACGATTGCAGCGCACAAGAGCAATAAAGGAGAAATAAATGATTCTTTATTCACTTTATTAACACTACTTCGGTTGCCAGGTGAACTTGTGTGTGACGTCAGCGAGGGAGAGGAAGTATCAGTCATTGTTAGGATTTGAACTCAAGTGATCGGTGGTGTGTCGTTAGTTCGATTAGTGATATATATATATATTATTAGTGATAACAATCAAGATGGCTATGAGCAATGTCCAACAACATCATTGCATCAGCTCACACTGGGATCGAGTTGACGTCTTCGGACTACGAGACTTAGTTGAAGCAAACGAAACCGTGTAATTTCTCTGATTAAACACAACATCCTATAAAACATTCAACTTTTCCCACATGAACAGACACAAAAATAGACGAGATTCAAGCTGAACCCATTCTTTACGAGATTGTAAACAGTTGTATTTTACCTTTACAAATCCCTTGAAGCCGACACAAAATCAGCGGAACACGTTGAACGTCAAAACTCGCGAGCTCGCGAGATAAGCGACGCCAGAAAAAGAATGAAAACGGTTGACATGAACTGTTTCGAGAAGCAGGCAGTGTGGGTGGCTGCTGATACGACCGAAGGATGCAGAGCTCAGGAAGCACTTTAAGGAGTCAGGACACACGTTCTTCACGATTATTGTTTGCAGACGATACTAGTCCGCTCGTCGTAGGAGGTAAAAAGCTGTGACAATCGTGCAGTAAACATCTTCTTGAGATGCTTCTCGCCATCCGACAGACGAGGCTGCAAGCGACTCTGACGTACACGTCAGCGCACATTTCCATGACGTCAGGTCAACATTAAACAATGGTGACACCTTACGACTGACGTCATAACGCCACGTCAACATTAAAGAATGGCGACACCTTACGACTGACGTCATAACGCAACGTCAACATTAAAGAATGGCGACACCTTACGACTGACGTCATAATTCCACGTCAACATTAAAGAATGGCGACACCTTACGACTGACGTCATAATGTAAATGACGTACAGGTAACCTTTGACGCCGCCCCGGATGTGTTGGTGCAGCTGCAGGATGGAAGATCAGGGCCGGCCGTCGAGCGGGAGAAGAGTTCTTGCTCAAGCAAAGTCTTCTTCTTCGCCTCTTCGGGTAATTGCTGTTGTGTAAAGACTTTGTCTCTACGCCTGCTGCGTTCTACGTGTTGATATGTAAGCTCTGTTGCTGCTGTGCTCAAAGTAATTTATCATCGTGATGCGGAAAGTGCATCAGGGGCATCAGAGTCGCTTGTTTTATACCTCCCTGCAGTCTCAGCACGAACTTGTATTACTGGACTGCTTGCTGACGATTTTTTTTTCCAGTTAAGTACTAAAACGAGGCTGGTGTATATAAAGCTTCCGGTTTAGTCACATTGATTGTTTAGGCTCGCCGAGACTTAAAGAGGAGGACTTTACTAGAGGCTAAGCGTTGGTCTCGGCAGACAGACAGCAATCCACCTGTACATGTCCATTGAGAGTCATTCATGATTTCATCCTAATTATCCAAATATTCTGCGAAAAACTGCAAAATTGCGAGGGGCCTGCCTCTAGTCACTAATTGGTTATATGTGATTAATGACCTACATTCAACAACGCTGGGTTGTTGTTTTGTTTTGTTTTTTTTTTTGCAGGAAAAGCTAGATTTTCAATTCCGCTTCGGGGTTCCCTTGGAGCAGCTGCCCTGCCTGTATCTAGGTGACTGTGGCTACGTGCCAGCGTAAGTATAATTTTAATTTTAAATATTTTTACTCAGGTGTCACTTCACAGCGGTAATGGAATTTGAAGGACACTGCTTTGATTGAAAAAATGTCTCTTGAAGAGTAGATAACATTGTATGTACATGACCGACTTCCTCTCATGTAAGAAAAATGCTGGGCTTTCCAACACCCATTTGCTCAGCATATTCGTCTAGAAGATTGGCCACCTGCTGTCACTTAAGAAACTGTTCTTTTTACAAGACATACTATTTTAAATTACTCTCTTCCTTTTTTACACATTCGCAAACATTTTTTAAAAATCTGCGCTTACTAATGTCATTCAGAATTGTGCTCCCACCAGTCATTTTTTTCTGAAAGACATGTTATACTCTCTTGAAAGTAATGCTGAGGACAACCAACTTCTTCAGCATTCTAGCGAATTAGGATGTTTTTTAAATGCTCTAATGTCATGAATCACATTCGCCTCACGTTTTCCCTCCTTTGCCGATCTTCTGCCTGCGATTCCGACGGTGGTGATGATTAAGTGGTGCACGAATGTCTCCTCGCAAAAAGAAGAGTTCTTAGGATGACGTGAAGTCTCTGCTGCGGGACAGCGGGTGGCCTCCTCTTGCAACGCGCACCCACTCACACCCTCAGTCCATCTTTATGACTGACTTCAGAGACACACAGTCCGGGTGTTCTGGGACTGAACCTCTCTCTCCGTCTTTCTATGGTCATCCTCATCCTCCTCTTGGTTATCAGAAGGCATTAGGGAATATAGTTGAGTCGTCGCTTCTGACAGGGTGTTATCATCACAAAAGGGGAGAGAAAAGATAAAAGGGAAGGAGTGGATTTAAGGAGTCAAACTCTAACAGTCTTTCGCCTACTTTTCGCCATCAGATTTGAAAGATCAGACTTCTTGTTAAGTCTCCACAGCTTACATGTCATAGAGTTAAGTCCCTTGAGTTCTTTTAGAGTTCACGTGGCAGCATTTGCTAACTTTCTTTCTCTCCTGGTGCCATGGGGAATCCTGAAGCTAGACATCCTTTGTATGTTTCATATTTACTTGTCTGCGGCTTGTTTTTCTTAAATATTCACTCGGCAACCGTCTGAGTGTCCCGCCGCCCAGGAGGATTTCATTACAAAATAAACTCAACCGTATATCGATGCCTTGAAAAAAAGAACAAAGTTGATGAATGTTTCAGCTTTCTGGAAGACGCCGGAAAAGTGATTAAAAAGAATATCGACTGTGAAGGCCTTTTCAGAAAATCCGGGGACCTTCGAAGGCAGAACGTTCTGAAGGTAATGGCTGTCAGTAACATCATCGTGCATACTTGTCAACTAACAGACTCATTTTAGTCTTTACACTTTCCAATGATTCCCTATGGTTAAATAAATAAATAGATAAATAAATAAACGGGAGCCGGGCTACAGAATATGTCACTTTTACTCAAATGTTTCGCCTCGTTTGGTGTTTGAAAACTACTCAGCCTGCTTTGTGTTACACGACCCCCAGAGCCAGGTAGAGCAAGGAGGGTCCCTCAGTGAGTGTGACGTGCACGATGTGACGTCACTGGTCAAGTTCTTTTTCCGCCTGCTACCAGAGCCTCTGGTGCCATGTCTGTTCCACGACCCGCTGCTGGCCTGCCTGAACATCACGCATCACGACAGGCGGGTGGAGGCCGTACAGGGGCTGTGCTTCTCCCTCCCGGCTCACCATCTGTCCAGCCTCCGCTACTTCATGAGGCTGCTGGCCCACGTTGCTGCCATGTCAGTAGTCAATAGGTACACTTTTTTTATGTGGATTTTTCTTCCTCCTCCTCCTCCTCATCATCATCATCATCATCAATCATCATCGTCTGATCTTTTGTTCAATCGTGGCCCCAGGATGACGGCGCGGAATCTCGCCGTGGTCCTCACACCCAGCCTCATCCGCATGAAGTCCCGCAGCAAGCTGATGACGGAGGAGGAGTTACGAGCCCTGCCCCGCCAGACGGCGCTAGTCGAACATCTCATATGCCACGCCGCTACCATTGGTGTCATGACGTCACGCATGTTCCATGGAAGTCTGCGGCTTCTGGAGGACATGTCCAACAAGCTGAAAGCTAAAAAGAAAAAGAAAAATGGTATATTTCTTGTTCTTGATTCTTTCTTTCTTTATCTCTATATCTGCGTGCTTGTTTGTGTGATACTTGTTCGGAGTGAGAGACTCACAAGACAACCAGAACACACACACACACACACACACATTCAGTCTCAGGTGTGAGAGAGAAAGAGAGATGCTCAGGTGAGTGAGTTTGAAATGTAATCTTGTGCTGACGCAACAGCAGAGGCGCAGAGAAAGATTCTCGAAAGGCAGCTGGAATCGGAAAAGCTGCTGCTGTTCTTCATAGCAGACTTGGGATTTCGACCCAACAGTTGCCATTCAGTTCCAGACACTCAGGTCATCAGCGAGCCCAACGCTCGCATCAGCTTTGTTCCGAGGAAGAAACAGCGGTCTCCTAGCAACTGCACCCGGTCGTGCGGACAATCGCTGCCCAGCACGTGCAAAAACAAGAAATACGTTAAGAGGTAAAAAAAGAATATTTCCATGAAGTCCCGTTGTCTAGAGATGTAACAAAATAACAAAATACAAAGGGTGGGGGAGAAAGCAGGACAGAAAGAAAAAAGTTCTTACATTTCACTTCTTTGTCTTATAGAAATAGAAAAAAGTATTTGTATTTTGACCTATCTTATTTCTTCTCTATGTCTAAGAATATTTTTGTTTGGGTGAAAAGTTTCCTATCTGACGTGGAGTGTTTCGGTTTGTTTGCACAGCTCAGTACTGCCAACAAATACTCAAATAATTCACCGTTTACTTCTCAAACTTAAACACAAGGGTTTAACATCAAATTCGATGTGTTTTGCATGTTTTATTCTTTTTATTCTTTCTGACGCCTCGTTTATCTAGCTCTCTTTCCTTTGTTTCCGACAGAGTGTGTGCGGTGGACCAAAGAACTAAGCCGACTATAACTTATTTTAGAAAAAATACAAAAAATCTTGACGAAGATCTCTTTCCTTTCGGCTGGGAGATAGGGCCCAGTTTGCTGGAATCTTGGTCCAATGCTATTCCAGTCATTGACTTAGATGTCCACAACGATGAGGAGACGTCTGCGTGGTCTGATTTTTCTGAGGACATTTCACCAAAAGTTCCCTCTGGACTTTGCCAAAATAGAACTTTTACAGAACAACCTGGGGGTCACCAAGGTGTGTGGGCTCGTGGCAGTCCTAGGTCCCTGAGTTCGCCGTGTAAACCTGACGCCCACGAACAGAGTGGATCCCACAGTGCCAAACCAGCTATCGCCACTACATCGGCAAGAACAAACAATGTGATGGAAAAGTTAAATGTAAACAATGCCCTTCATCCTAAGTTGAAAGAAGCGTGGCCAAACTGCATTGCAGGTGAAAAAAATAAACCTGAGACAAGTCTTCACGCGACAAAAATATTCCCTGCCTGTGAGGAAAGCCCTCATTCTACAAAAGATAGACTGATACATGAAAATGTAGCTGAAAAGAAGAGCATGCAAAAAGAGAGCGATGGACAAAAACGATCACCTGAAAAGTCAGTCTCATATCTTCAGGCAGATAACAGTAAACGTGAGAGAGGCCATTGTGACAAGGTGGAATCAAAACCTTCGGCTGCTGCAGCCCGGGGTTCTGAAGGGGCTACTACCTCGCCGAAAGGTGTGCTTGGCTGCGAAGACGTCCACAAGAAGCAACAAATATTACAAGCAAAGGTCAGCTGCATCCCCTTGGAGAGTTCTGTTGTTCGATGTGATTCCAGGAAACGGAGCCCCAAGATGCCCATGTCTAAAAGCAGCCCACGAACAGAAAATCCATCTCCTCACCGTGAACTTGTGAAAGGTGGCTTAAGCCCGGGTGTAGGAAAGGTTTGCACTGCGGATCCAGCACGACCGATGAACAACAGTTCCCAACAGTGTGCTGATGTTGCTGGCATTCCCGACAAGAACACAATTGTGCCGGGGCACAAGAACAGCGAACCTCGGCACGGAAATCCTCTGTCCGGCATCTCCAGTCAGGAGGCCTATCCTAATAAGCCTGACGAGCAGTGGGTCAAGGAACGTTCTGTGCAGCGCTCACCTTTTCTCTTAACTGACCACACAGTAAAGCTCGATCACCAAGGGCATCCGAGAGCTTCTCCTTCTTGCAAGGGTCAACAAATGGATAATTCTCTTATCAGTCAGCCAATTTGTGACAAGAATCATGTTTCCGGAGCCGGCAATGTCAACAGGCGTCCAGACGTAGTCTCTGCGAACCAGCTTCTGGGGCAGACCGAAAAATCCAGCAAGCTTTCTGGCAACATTGTAAAGCAGAATGCACAAGAATGTAACGGAAATAGTCGCAAAGAACACCCAGCAGGTTTTGTGGCACATTCAGCGTCGGACCGGTCCATCGGGGTACGAAAAATCACATCGAGTGTTGAGGTGGACAAACGACGCCAGCGCCAGAAGGTAGAGGTGGCACGAAAGTGCATGTCCCCGCGGCAACAGAAAAAAATGGCAGAATTACATAGGAGAAATACAGTAGCAGAATTACCACAAAGATCTCAAAGTGAGATAGGTTCCTTCAGACCAGGGTGTGAGAGCTCTCGTAACTCGGATAACAAGGAGGCGCGTGTAGTCTCTCCCAGACTGGTGGTGGGCGCCCCCGGGCAGACCCCCCTGCCTACGTTGCTCAAGATGCTAAAGGGCGAAGAGCAAAACAATAAAGCGGCTGTGCTCGACAAGTCGTGCCACCAGATCGTGACCTCCCATGGAACCTCCGTTACCCAATCTGCCATCAGGGAGAGTGAGTCTACGAACTCTGTCGAGAACAGCGATCGGCCTCTCAAGAGGAATCCCAACAAGGCGACGACCCAGGTCCAGCGCCACTACTGTCACCATCAGAACGTGGGCGCGGAGGTCGTGGGTTTGGTTCAGACTCGTAACCACACTCCCTCGACCGCTGCTGTGTCTGACACTTCACAGATGTCTCGTAATGTGCAAAACAAATGTAAAGCAGAAAATATGTGTAAGATCAAAAACAGGAAACCTAGCGGACAAAGAGTTCAGCGTTCCAGCAACTCTTGTGAGCCCCCGAACCCCACATCAAACTCGACCCAGAGACACGCAGTGCGCTCGAAAACGATGGTCATGAATCCTCACACCCCTGCAGGCGGCGAAACGGATCCACAAATGATGCGCTTCGACAACTCTGGTGCTCCTAGAGGAGTGGACATTGTGTCTGGACGAACTTCACGGTCGAAGTTGCAGTTGTCGAACACCATGAACTGCACTCCCACTATGCATGCAACTGCCTTTGTTCAGCTTGACGGTGGAGAACATCGGGGAGGGATCCGGCTTGCCGAGCAAAGCACAGGTTACAACCACGTGGCTGGAGCTCCTCCACTTGAGAACAAAGAGGCAATTAGTCTTCTGGAAGAGAAAAACCGGAACCGCTTAGCAGGGAACAACACTGCTCCTTCCCGCGCTCACTCCAGTAACCAAGCCCTCGTGAACCAGAAGGCGCAAGGAGATGAAGCTAAGGTCTCCACTTTCATTCAACAAACCTGTCAAGGCACGAAGCAGAGTAATAATAAAGATTCATCTTTTTCATCTTCGAGGTCTCAACATTTGATAAGCAGTAGATCTTCGGTGCTGTATCGGGGTGGTGATGAGAAATGGGGAAGCGACAGAGATCAGGATGAAGACCGAGATGACTTGGAAATAACTAAGCAAAATATTCAAGAGTTAAACATCATACGTAGCGAGGAAGAGCTCAGGTGGACGGCAGCGATGTACGGAGACAAGCCGGTAAGAACTGTGACCAGAAACAGAATCAGTCATCCGTCACAAAATGTTCCCAGGCGCCAAGGTGCGCAGATGTCAAACATCCAGAAAAACGTGGAACTTCTTTCTCGCACCTTCCAGAGTTTGGAGCAGGAGCTGCTATTGGGTTCGAGTGCTAAATGTGAGTGTGATTCCCACTGTGGCACAGAAAAGATGACAGTTGGTTGTGGCCAACAGACTAACTCGGCGAACAGGAATGACCCTGTCATGCTCCAGGGAAGAGCAGTCGCCTTTCACAAGGACGCTTCCTCTGTCCACTCGGATTATCGTTCCTCAGTAATGCCGGAAGCACGCAGTGTAACGAGAGAGACAAAACAATGTGGTTATGCCCCTCCTCTGGACATTCCCACTGTCCTCCAAAGTTCCCCACACGAATCGCAGTCGATATGTTCCATCCCCGAAACATCGGAAACGACCTGCTCACCTGGCAGACCCTCCGCAGAGCGAGCGACGTTCCAGGAAAGAGGGATCTCCGTCTGCTTGCCTCAAACTGATCCCCGTCATTGTGAAAAAAACAATGTAGTTGTGAACAATCTTCGACACAAAGCAACAAGTGATCTGAACTTGAACAGGAATTACTGTGATTGTCGGAGAAACAGGGAGTCTGCTGCGGTTATTCGGAGGAGTGCTGTGTTCGAACCTGACGGCGATATAAAGCTGAAATACAATACTTGATTCCTTACATGAATAAATACGATTTTCATTTAAAATGATTTTCCCCAATGCTGAACGTCTCCTAAGCGTATAAAAAGATGGAGTATAAGGTCAGTGCAGGAAAGAGAGGAATTTACAAGCATCTGCCAATTTTGTTTTATGTTTAATCACTCACGTGATCACCAAACCGTGCACACAACCAGACGAAAAAAAATGTTTGTCTCGCTATCTTCTATAATTAGCAATGTGTTAATATGTGTATCTGTGCGGTATATGCTGTTGCTCTCTGTTGTATGTGGATGCTGATGTTTGTAGGCGAGCATCGCGACACCGGAAGCGAGTACCTAAATTCGAGGAAACAATCTGTTTCCACCACCAATTTCTTGCTGAATAACAAAACGAATCCTGCTTCCTTTTTATTTACCCTGACCATCGCTTGTACTTGCAAGAATTTGTCTAGCTGTTACAAATGTTTGCCTCATATTTTTTTTTATCTTATATGCATGATAACAAAAGCAAGAGCAGAGTGCAGGAAGACCTTAGGTCTCCGTTCGCTACCTAATTTCCACAAGCAACAATCTTGCCCAGGGAAACAGTTCACGCATGGTATATGTTTTTATATTATTTTGCTTGTCTGAAAACAATGGCCAAAAAGATGTCATTGTTCTTCATGACACAATCTAACTCCGCAATTTAATCAAAGTTGAAGAAGTAACGAAAATAGTTAATATGGACTTACTGATGAACATTTTGTTGCTCATTTGAACTGCTCCACCTAAGGAGAACTCAAAGCGTTGAGGGAAAAATACTAACATATATGCTTAACAAAATAATGTAAATACTTAAAATGTTAAATATTATATATATATAAAGATTTTAATGACTTGCAAATGATTTAAACGACAAACACAGCGATGACGGAAAATGTGAAAAACGCATATTTTCATCCAAATATTGAAATAAAATGTTGGAATCTTCAATACGAAAATAAACAGATTTTATGATTTATGAGATGCCTTTTCCTTGTAAGCATGGATTTGAAAAAAAAAATTCCTCTGTCAGCCTGCTGTTATCCGTGGATTCAAGTTTCCATGGCCATCTTTCCAGCTTGGACTGTTTTAACGAGGATCTATTTGTGTGACCATGACGTCATCATCTCATTGGCAATCCCATCGGACACTGCGAAGGGATCGGCAAGACAGTGTAGACCCACACGGCTTCTGCCAGCACCAGAGGTATCGTATGGCACTTCCTGGACACACAATGCTTTCCCCGGGATAGTGATTGAGCTGGCGGAATATTTTCGTACTACGATGTCACAGTGTTATCACGAGTGGACTGCTGTCTGTCTGCCGAGACCAACGCTTATCCTCTCGCGAAGTTCTCCGCTGTTAGTCTCGGCGAGCCTATGAATGTGACTAAACCGGAAGCTTTGTACACACCTGCCTCGTTTTAGTAATTAACTGGGGGAAAAAATCGTCTGCCAGCAGTCCAGTAATACAAGTTCCTGGTTTTATACACATTTCTTTGATTCCTTCTTTCTTTCACACACACTCAGATTCAAAGCAGATTTTTCGAGACATTTTTTTACTGTCGGAAGCAGAAATGTCGTTGCCTGGATCAATGCAATCTGTTGTATCAGATGGTGTATATTGAAGACATCTCAGTTAGCAGTCCTCTTGGAAGCAGGTCTTGTGTAATTCATTTGCTTGTGTTTATTTTATTTATCCCGTTGTTGCTTCCCCTGGTTTTGCACAAAGAAGCAAAGTGAGGCATAATACCCTAGAATAAAGCGGGTATGTACGTATCTCTTCATAGGTTTACTAAGTTTCACCAGTTTCCAGCACCAAATAAAACCAAAGTTTGCTTTCATCCCTGTTACTTTTCACCCTACACGACCACGAAATAGACACAAAATTCATATCTTATAAAAATCCTCCGGACTGAAAAATTTATTATTTTTATGAAAATGTCTTAAATGTGCTATACATTCCAACAGAGAAGTCATATGTTTGAACGAACTTGTCTACGTATGTATATGTCTGACAGTCTGAACTTATTTGCAGTGCTGTCCTCAAGATATATTGACAGACGCTCTCAGAAAGAAAAAAAAAATTCACTGGCTAAGGATGGAAAATCCATGGGATCATTTTCAAATCAATAGAGGCCTGGTGGAATGACAAACATAGTTCTCTACAGGGAAACCTAAATGTAAAGGCGGTATTCTAATCCTTATTTATTTTAGGTCGAGGGGTGAGATGTTAGAGACCACACTTTTCTCGGGGGCAGCTTTACATGAACGCAGTCCCCATCTCCTCTCTCTCTCACTCGCTGTCTTACCTTTCCCAACCCTGTAAGGTAACCATTAACAACCTCTGGATCGACTGGAGGAAGTTTGCTTCACTACACGGGTTTCGAACCAGCGCACTTCTCAGTTCGTACTCCAGTGTTCTAACCAACTGGTTATCCGTTTCTCTCTCTCTCTCTCACACACACACACGTTCATACACTCATCATAATGCACGAATGCAAACGCACATGCTCTCACCCATACTAACATGGACATGCACGTGACCCTGCACTGAGGTTGACTGTAGTGCGCGGATGATTAATGTTGGTCGTGATGGAAGCAAGTGTGCTTCCCTGTGTTAATGTCCACAGATAAAGGAGACGGCGGGAACCCGCATGACTGCCTTTCGCCGACGCCGAGCTTAGTGGAGGCTTCTGGACAGGAAACACCAACGCCTTATCGGCTTTGCTGGCATCAGTGTTATTTTGTCGATCCCAAGCTAGAAAGAAAAGTACAACTGCATTAACACACACACACATAAATTTTCACTATGAAGGGAGATGGTTATTTGTTTTTAAAGGAAAAGGCAAGTCAAATGGTAAGATACGATCAAAATTTCGGGTAGCAAGACAATCGTTAACTTACAATCGTGTCTGAAAGACATCTGACGAGGTTCAAGTATTTTTTTTTTCGAGTGAATCCTTTAAACCAGGGATGCCCAACCTCCGGCCCGCGACGCGGTGCCATCCGGCCCGCTAAACTTCTGCCCACAGTGCAGGAAATCGGCATGTTAGTAATTAAAAAAAACCGAAAAAAAAAACGAAAAATGGGAAGAAGTATTTATCCCCACGTATGGGCGTTTCCCAATTTTTTTTTCGATGGACGAACATTTCGATTCAGTGCTCCGACTTGGTGTCTCTACGATGAGGCCGGACATTCAGAAGTTGGTTTCGGGTAAACAACTTCAAATGTCCCACTAATTACTACATAATTAATGGTAAGTACAACTTGTTTCTAATAAGAAATGGTATCTGCTCTATTTTTTTTTTCTTTTTTGTATTTTAGCGGTGAAGTGGCCCGCGACACGGCTGTCCGAAATGGATATGGCCCGCAGAACGAAAAAGGTTGGGCATCACTGCTTTAAACTATCGCCAACGATCTCTCTGTGTGAAAAATAGAAGAATGCCATGGCAACAGTGAAGGAACCCACACGCCTTTGGGGTGATTCGGGTTAGGACGGTTTGCACTGGCAGAGAAGTTTGTAAAGATTCTTACACACAAACAAAGTAGTTATATGCACGAAGCTAGTGTTTTCTAGGGTAGTTCACAGTTCACATTTCTTGTAAGCTAAACCTTTCCATAGATTGCAAGCTTTTGGTACTTCTCCATCGATACCTTTTTGTCCTGATGGTCCGTTGACCTCGCAAATTAAAGTCAGTTTAATTTCATTTACGAAAGAGTCAGCAAACATGGCGACCTGAGGTTGTGTTTTAGAAGTGATTCAAAACAAACGATAGTTTGCACTTCGAAATTCCGTTCTAACAGATCGCCAGTATCTTATCCTTTTATTCCTGCCTTCCATTGGACTCGCATTTCCCTTTAATTTTGTCCTCTGAATTAAGCTGCGTGATACCGTGAAGCGGCGGTTGGCTACGTCTGGGCTTTCAACGAAAAATTAAGTTGAGAGGGGAAAACTAACTTTGTGCTTGTGTCAGATGTTAGACTAAATGGTCTTTGCCAAACTTTCTGTAAGTTCCAGAGAAGCACCTCAGCGTGGAGGTAATCACAGACGTCTAGTCAAAACAATGTCCACAGATGTTTTAATCAAGCTACACAGCTACATCACTTCTGTTGGTCGGTCAGTAGGTCATCTGGAACACTTTCTGTTCACTCTCATACAAGGACAATGCCTGATGCTAGAAAAAACAACTGGGAGTTGGCTAAACGATAACCTGAATGAACATAAACACAAAACATAGTTTCAGACAGTAATGTTAGGTGTGAACAGAATTTTGGTCATTAAATCCACGAGGTCATCACAAGTCCACCGGAAGAGCTGGGATCCATAAATAGCTAACATGATTATAGTTGGTTTTTAAAAAAAAAATTCTGGAGGTAGTTCTAAAAGTTTCAGGACTGAAATATAACCGAGATTAGACACACTTCTACATCGCCTAGAAGTATTTACCTGAGTGACGAGTTTTCTCTTTATTTCTAATGATGATATTCATTGAGGAAAGGATAAGCCACAATCTAATGTATTGGTTCTCAGCACGATGTCTTTGAATATCTTAATTAAAAAGAAAATAATTTTTAAATAATTTCCAGGAAATTTTACGTTTTCCTGAATGCATTCAGATTTTTTTAAATTTATAAATTAGAGAAAAGTGAATACAGTTTCCTGTGGAATACAAATCTACAGTATTTTTTCATGTCCATCCTTTTCCTGTTTGTATATAAAGAATGTGATAACTGATCAAAGTAATTTCACTAAATTGATGCGAACAAAAGAACTGTGCCTAGAAGATATAGAACATTAATCGATCTGAAAATATCTAAAAATAAACCACTCGGGTGTACATCTCGTTTCCTTGGCTACCCGACTGCAGGATGACCTCCATGGTAAGTGCCTGCACATGCTTTCACGAGGGCAAAATTAGGTTTCACATCCACCCCATCCCCTGGACTAATGTTCACTTTGCCTGCTGCCGAGATATCAGTCTTCTGTAACAAGTGTCAGCACCTGTAGTCAGCTTTGTAAACTCAATTACTCACCCATCGCTGTCCTCGTCTGATGATGGCGAGGTGAGGACCGATGGCTAGTGACAAGTCTTCTAGTCCACACTTCATCTACTCTTCTCGTCACAGACAGCAGCTCTGTCTTCACTAAACGATGTCTACATCCCGACCTTGAGTATATTTATTAATAACTGCCCCATATTTCATTTTTCTAAATTTAATTTCCATTTTTAATTCCTCTCTTTATTCTCAGCGCGGTAAATTCTCTGAAATATTATTAGTTTCTGTCTGTCCTTAACATTATCACTGTGAACTCGTTATTTTATTGCTATCTCCTCATTGTCTTCTTGCATCGGAAATTTAATTAATTCTGTCCTTCTCGAAAATTATTTTTGTTTTATCTGTTTTGAATCTTCTTGGATGTGGAGCAAATTTCCTACAAGATTCTTAGCTTTCATTTTGTGCAAAGCAACACTGTTAACAACAATAATAACAATCTCAATAAAATGGGTTTATATACTGTAATAAATCTCAGGACGTGTGGGAATACAACATACGACTGTTTCAAGAATTTCGAACAAAGAAGATTTTTTTTCTTTTGGAATAAAATGACTTCATCCTGACTTTCTACAAAAGAGTTTCGTGTATAGTTTTAATCATCAGACGTACCGGTATTTTGTAGTTTTCACCTTAGTTTCCAAATTAAAGAGATCTTCGGTTACACAGGTTGCTCTACATTTCTGCTGATACTTTTTTCTCCAGATGCAATCTCGCCTTTTAATTTTTGTGTTTCTATTGCAAGTCGGGAAAAGAGAAAGCAAGTGGGCGAGTCTGGTCGTCATTGGATGAAAACAAATCTCTCAGTCTCACAGCTGTGTCGATGATACATCTTGAGAATACATTGATACATCTTGAGAATACACAATGAGAACATTGGGGAAGTAAGGACATAAAACTCTGACAAGTTTGTGATTAATAAGGTGAGAGAGAGAGAGAGAAACAGAGACAGAGAAAGTGCAGGGAGGAGAAACAAACAAGAAAATCGCACTTTCCACAAATGAATTCCTTTCTTGCAGTCCGCAATAAATTTCAAAACCATATTCTTGAAAATAGCGATCAAACAGCTGTGTTTAATTCGAGAGATTTCTAGGGCTCCGGGTGCACGAAAAGATGGAAATTCGGTGAATGTGGGAAGAAACATCCATCGACATTCAAAAAACGAGTTAAAATTGGAGAACATGTCACTGTGATCTGTCCATGTTTGTAGGTCAGGAGGTAACCTCACAGCCTCTAGGTGAACTGTGAACTTTTAGAAAATGATATGTAATACAAAAGAAATCCATTGCTGTTGTCGCCGAGAGCGGACATCTTGGCAGCCAGCAGGCAATTCTCTAGCAATCATCTTGCACGAGGCTGCGACACCGACTGGGTTTTGAAAGGTACAGGAAGGAAAGAGTTTCGAAATAAAGGAATTTGTAAAGAAATTTGTGAAATTATATTCGCGCTATGAGGTATGGCAGAATAGACATTATATCTAACAGTTATGTGGATATTGCTAGTCTGAGCGAAACATCGGTTGCTGACAAAGGGCAGATGACAGGGGCTGGCAGTGGTGACATCTCGCGGAGTTGCAGCAGCATCAAAGCTCACATCGCACAAAGGCTCTCCAAGCTCCCTGAAGAAATTAGTGACCTCCTCATGACCCTTGACCTACCACTAGGAAGCAAAAGATCAGCTACACTAGTCAATGCCTATGGCCTGATGATGATCAACCAGATGAAGTATGACAAGTAATACCAAGAGCTCGACACCCTTATTGCAGCTGACCCGAAATGTGTAAAGATCTTCATCCTCAGGACTTCAAGGGTAGGATAGGGGCTCAGCATGAGCTCTGGGATGGTGTCAGAGAAAGATCTCTTTTTCCGTGAACACTAGAATGACACTCAATCTTTCAACAAAAAGATAGCAAACTCCAGCGTGCGTGGCAAAGTGCAGAAAAGGTTTGGCGAGATGCGCAATATCTGCCTTCGGGACCAAATCCAGAGCTTTGCTTACTAAACCCACTCCAAGAACTTCTATGATGCTTTCAAGGGTGTACATTCCTTACAGTCCTCTTGATTCTCCACCATGATCAGTGCTGAAAGGGTATGGCTTGTAGATGAGAAGCAACACATCCTGAAGAAACGGGCTGCGCGCCTTCACAGTGTCCTAGACCGCTTATCCATCCTGATGAAGCCATTGCCCGCTTGCCCAAGGTGGAGGTCAATAGTAAGAGAAAATGCATGCTTGACAGATATAAAGCCTGAAGCATTTAAACCTGTAGATACCCGTATCTTACATATAATACACAGAACTCATCATTTCTCTACCTACAGAGTCGAAGACCCGTGTGTCGTCAATAAAAGCCTTCCTGACTGCAATTTAAAACCTCTTTGGATTATTGATGCTAATGTAAATACATGATCAATTGTTGAGAATCCTTTCCTGGAACCTCCATGCTTGTCATGTAATTTGTTTTTTTTTTCTTCAGCCCGCTTGTACACTCTCTCCTTCAGTATGAAGTGAAGGCCTTGCTAATGACACTGAGTAACGAAGCTGCTCTCTAGATGACCGGTCTATTGATGTCTCCTTTTGCTGAACATCCCCAGATAAGAGGACAGTACTGGTAATCAAATAACATGTTTTAAAAAACCTGTTATGAAGGAAATCATACTGTCCCCAGAGTATTTTAGATACTCAGCTAATACCTCGTCCATTCCTGCTGCTTTCCCAGGTTTAATTTTGTGTCGAATCTTGTTGATTTTGTTTTTAGGAAAAAAGTTTACCGAGGTCAGGTGTTTCTATATCTGTCTCCACTTCCTGTTTCAGCTGATTACTCAAGATTTTTAACTGGTCATTGGACACTGTACGAAAATATGTTTTCATCAAGTATTTCTTAATATTAGGCTGTTCCTTTTTAGTTCTGCGAAAGAATGTCCAGATTACAGGACATGCGTTAGTGTTCTGTAAAAATACTCCATGGTTCTTGCTTATGTTTTCTGTTGTCATGGCAAATATTCTTTTGTAGCTTTTTCGAACTTTATTGTAGACTTCTTTGCGAACCCTTGGTTGGGTTCGATTATAATTTGCTTGCGTTTTGTATATTTTTATTCTTTATTATACCTTTTAGCACCTGACCTTCTTGACTAATTGGGATTGTGTTGAAATTAGAAGAAACTCTGGGAAATATTGGATGTTTTTGAAAATGCGTCTACACATTTATATATATTTTTTAATTTTCTGATTTTTTTGAATTTATGCTCCACAAATCTGTGTTAACACTGCTTTTCGATAGTTCATCTTGCGCTTTGGAAACTACTTGAGACCTGCATCAACAATCGGCATGTCTGAGGTCCACTTGCAGAGATGGAGCTGAAACAAGAAGCAAAATTTTACTTCCTATCCTAGTGAACCATATGATGATCTCCTTGCCTCCTCTGTGCTGAGTATCATCATCCATTCTTTCCTCGATGCATTGATCACCTGTGGCAGAACATTGTCTCCCCTTCGTTGGAGAGAAAAGTCTCGTGGTTGTCGCCCTCGGCTTGTTGTGGTCTGAAGCACAGACTTAGAGAGAAGTCATAGAAGTCTCTGGTCTGAAGAATGTGAAGTCAAGGGAAGGAAATCCCAATAATCGCTTCTGACATTTTCTCCGTTAGTGAATTTCTATGGCTTTGTGTTGGTGTTTGTCCGCTTTTCTTCAAATAATCAGTTAGAAGTATCACAGTCTCTAGTGTGCACTCATTGCTGCTCTCTTTGCCCAGCTCATTGACACCTTCATATTGATCCTTCTGGAGAAATCTCTAAAGAGTTATAGTTCGGTGTGACCATCTCTGATATACAGTTCGTTTTAATGTCACCGACATTCTTTTTTAGTTTGTTTTAATTCATCAACTTTGAAGTTTAAATATTTTTGTTCAATTCAATATTTATTCGATGTTCTAGCTTCCTAGTTAAGTTTTTACTTTTAAATTTTAACTCGTTTTATTCTCTTTTTCTTTTCTTTCTGTGAATCCTTTAAGACCAGTTTCATCCAAGGCACCCGGATTGAGTTTCCCATGGCCACACCGCTCCACCAGGGGCAGGAACTGAATTCTCGTGACAATCCAATATTCATTTGGCTTCGACGTCTGGTGCTAAGCTGCCCGTGGAATGTCCAGTGAATATTGGAAGGAACTTATTGGGCTTGAAGATGAAGACAGAGTAACCAAAGTCACACCAGCCCATCAGGAGCAGCAGCCATGTTAGTAGCTAGTCTTTACTCCTATATCTCTTCGTTCTTAATTTCGGAGTCAAACTCCAACCACTCCTACATCTCACACACAGAGATAAAATTACTCGCTCTTTTAAGTTGTGCAGAAATCGTCTCACTGTTAATTAACCTGGAAACTAGCTTTACATTTGATATTCTGAACATCTCTTTGAGCAAGAATCTCCTTTTTTTTTTCTTTATCAGTTTGTGACTTTTTACGCATTGGCCTTCTGGTTAAAGTTTGCGAGATTTTTCCCAACTAAAAAAATTCATCTGCAAATAAAAAGTTCTCTACCCGGAGGCATGAGAAAGAGGAGGCAACAGAAAAACCCTGAGTTTTTTCCCCCGCAAGAACTGGAGAATTTCAGTCAAAAGGTAAAAGGTAAAGGTCATCCCATAACCTTTTCATGTCGTTGGAGGGCTAGGTGTTATAATTTTATTTTTCTCAAGTGCAGTCATCAATAGTTTGTTCGGAATGGACACAGATGTTCTTTCACTCTTAAATTCGTTCGGTCCAATCCAAGACTGTATTCCAATGTATCTTACCAATTAGTTTTGCTCCGTTTGTCGAAACTACTAGCAATAGTCCTAATTTCGTCTGAAGTTCAGCATACTCTTTTTGTAATCGCTTATTACCACCTGTTTGAAGTAAATTAAAGTTTTATTTCCCTTCCAAATAAACAAATGTAAAATAAAGCTGTTCAAGGAGACGATAGTTCTAGACTTTATTTGCGTGAATGGTGGGTTCCATTAGTTTGGCTCCATCACCTACCCGGGTTGTAGTCCCATTGCCATTTCTGTAGGACAGAGTTGTCAGGTCTTTTGCATCTTCATTACCTGCTTTAACCCAGACATGGAAGCTAAACGCCAAAACAAAATTTGATCCCTGTTCTTCTTAGGCTTTTAAAAAAGTTTTTCACTCGTTTTTGTAAACCTGCACCAAGTTCCAGAAACTTTCCTTGAGATTCTTCAAACGTAACTGTAAAAAGAAAAACCCGGTTGCTGTGATCGATGGAGGACATTCTCGAGATCACGAGGGCGTCCAAAAATGGATTTTGCAGGAAACGGAGGCGCTTTATGCTGTGATGGCAATGGAAGGCGATAAAACAAAAATCAGCTCGTCTTTGTACAAGTATGATGGTGGTGGTGGTGGTGGTGGTAGTAATGACCACCCCTACATCTTTCTTGGTTTCCTGATGAGAGGTTCGTTTAGTGCGAGCTGTTCTGTTCTGAGCATCAAAGTATTTTATGTGGCCTGTCATCAGATGGGGGTTATTACAACCAAGAAGCAAGCTGAAAGTTTAGTAGCGATACCCAGGTCGACCGTCTATTTTCAGATCAACATGTTGCTGTCTTCTTTAGAAAAAATTCGGTGGAGTCGGTCAAAGTTCTTGATTAGAAAGTTAGAATCGTACACACTTGTAGGCAACTTTTTGAAAGCAATCTTTCAAGTACTGACGACTTTTCAGTAACAACTTTTCTGCGAGAATCGTACTTCTTTTCACGATGCAATATTTATCAGTGGGGGTGAAGAAAATAAATTCCTGTATCAAGATTCCGACACAGACGGAGGTATTTGCTAGGCCCGCAGGACCAAGGACTGGAATAATATTTACACCCAGAGGTCTGCCAGAAGAGTGAATAGTCAGTCGCCTTTTCTACTTCTCTCGCTTTCTCCAGGTTTTGAAATAAAACCTTTAAACTAAAACCCTCTTAACTTTCTCAGCCTCTCGTTGGTGAAAATTTCTCTGGTAGTGTTTAATCTGTAAGCGCCGTTTGAAACCTTGAAAGAAAGCAGACGAGATAAAATAAAGGGTTTGAATGTGTCGGAGTAAGACTTTTACCACCTGGGGAGATTGCCACAGGACGGGGAGAAATTTCTCTCTGGTTGTCGGAAAAATTATGTGAATTACCTAGTCAGCCTCGCGAAATTACAGACTATTAGACACCAGGACAGCCAGCTTGAGTCTAGACATCACTAGAAATACCGGGGATTGTTTTTAGGCCGTGTATTAAAAAAGTCTGGTCATCGTTTGATGTAATCCTTAAAAATTATTATTTCTAACAATATATCCTCATGAAAAAGTCTTGGACAAATTCTGGTTGCGTTTCTTCTTACCTCCTACCTCTGTGCTCTTTTGTTCCTTTGTGACCCTTCAAGAGCTTGAACTGTACTCAGCCAGTTTGTTTCCATTTTTTTAAATTGTGGCTTGGATGACTTCTGGCCAAATTAAGTTTCCTCCCTTATTAGTGATTTGGTTCTTGTGCAAGGTACCAAGGGCCTTGGTGAAGCATCCCAGACATATGGCTTCTTTCTGTGCTGTCAGGCACCATGTCTCTTGAGCTTAGGATGACAAGGGAGAAAAACGAGTAATTTCAGAGCGAAGAATGATATTATTGTCAATAAACAAACAAGCGAGTGCTGCTTTCTTTGAAATTCTGAAAGTGTTTCTAGCTTTTGTAGAGTTTTTATTTAAATTGATTGATTGTCTTTGAAACTGCTGTCCATTTAACTTGTTGATGTCGATGTTGTTATTGGCCATCAGTTTAGTGTTTTCTCCATTATTGTCCATTCTCTTTGACATTGACACATTATGGAGGTCTTGAACAAGTTCAATAAGTTCTTATTCATCTTCATTTTGCTGTGAGTTTTGCTACTGGTAAACAAACCAAGCTAAACCAAATCTTTCAAACTCTGAACGAACAAAAATGACCAAATAAAAAAAAAAACTTAAATAAATAAATAAATAAATAAATAACATATTTTGCACGGAGAATTTTACTTAGGCAAGTCTTTTAAGACTTCATGAAACAATTCCTTGTGGTATTACTTCGTCCATGACTGAAACAAATCTGAAATAAATGCACAAACTATCCAAGCAACACCTCAAATCACAACAAACAACATGAGGAGGAAACCTCCAGAGTAATCAGTCCTGTCTTCGATCTGCTTTATCTAGCTGTAGAGGATATCTATAATGGATGTGGGTAAGGCTTGCTTACCCAGATGGCATGGTTGCCGATATTTGCGGTAATGGAAAAGAGTACTGAAAAATAAATCGCTGTTGAAAAGGTAATGTTCTACACGTATTGATCTCAGAAAAACGAAGAAGAAAGGAAAAAGAAGCATCGTGCTAAGAGCACCAACTACCAGCTGCCTTCTTTTTGTTTGTGTTGCGTGACTCGTGCTGATCGCCGGAGAACCAGGCGGACCCGATGGCCGGAAGACAGGTGGCAGCCTTAACAAACGCCCATAAAACACAAACGCAACCCTAGAAGTGGAAGGCAGAAAGTCTGAAAGCGCCATCTTGCGATTATTTTGAGGCTTAGCTGCCGGAGTGGCAAACTCTAATGAAGCACTCGTGCTGTGCACTCACAAAAAGCAACAGCCGGAATAACGGTAATAAACGGCTGCCCCGGCTCTGGTTGCATCCTAGGGGCAGGATACCGGAACCTTGATTTCTGCTATTTTTCGTTCCTGAAACGTCCATATTTGTCAAAATAGTTCGTTCCCCTCGTAAATCCACACTTATTTTCAGACGGAAACAAAGAGAAACGAACTCCAATATTTTTTTTTTTTTTTTGCGAACGTGTCTATTAATTTACAAAGGGCCTATTTGCCTTACAGGGATATCTTGGGGTTTTATGAGCCGAAACTGCTACTGCATTTTTCATAGAGTAATTGCAAGCTCCGATGGCATAAAACATTTAATATGGATTCAGGAGATCGATGACTTTTTAAATTTATTATTATTATTTTGTTCAAAATAATCTCCCGGGCTGAATGCTCGCCTAATGGCTTGCTGAAGTGTTTGAACACATCCTCAAGCAAACCTTCATGAGGGAACTGTTTTCCTTTTTTAAGATTATAATTCTATAAAAAGATTATATAAATATTCTGTGCCATGTAGTCGTTTATATGAATAAATATTTTTTATCGCTGAGCAGCTTAATAAAGGTAAGCAAAGGGTACAAGTAGTTTACAGTACAGCTTATAATTTTTTAAGGAAACGAATTCGAATTACTGCAGATGGTTTTAAAAGAATACAAGAACACAAAGACAAGACAAATAATGTTTTTCTCTACCATTCACATTTTACAACGATTAACATGCTCGCAAGCCAGAATCATTTCCTTCGCAATTGCTCAAAACTTTGTGACAAATTGTGATTGTCACTGTTAGGATTGTGAAAATAATCCATGGCACAGGAGGATCCTGTAAATGAAGAAATTTGCTGGGTACAAGAATAATGCTCGTGCCACTTTAAACTTTTTCATGCGTTCATTCCTGTTCCGACCTGACTGCAACAAAGACAGAGCTGAGGGAGGTGCACGGGAGGGCTGGTGATCAGTCTTATCACTTGACATCGATCTGCCTCCTTCGACCCTCCTTCGACCCCCGACTTCTCCAGGCCACTTCCGAGCCCCGGTGAGGCAATCGTCTGGAGAGGAATTCCAGCCAGTCACATCCTCCTCCTTTCTTGAAGCTGAATGTGGACGGAAAGCTGCTGAGGACATGGACATGGAATACTGAGGGATGAGGAGAACTGGTGTCATGGACACTGATGGTTGATGTAGGGGGGCTGATGATATATTGAGAGATGATATATTGACTTGAAGATGTTTTGTTTGTCGTATTGTGCTCATATTAGTGAATCTTTTAAGGTGACATAATGAGGAGTAGCCCCCAAAAGTAGCAAGCTTATCTAACCCCGTATTGTGTGGTTCGTGGCCCATTTCTCACTTAAAAACTTACACAAACCTCCCCCTAGATGCTTGTTTGTTGTTTGTGGATTTCTGTCAAATTGAATGTTGTGTATCCTTCTAGTTCCAATGTTATCTCATCTATTAGCCATGTTTCATGAGACAGAAAAGGTCACAATGTGGGTAGTCCCCATCGAATTCAATCAGAGCAGATAGTTTGTCCTGTTTAGTTTGAAGGGAGCCACAGTGGACAGGGTGATGGGTGGTAATGGATGTCGACACCCTCTCCTCTTCAGTCTGTTTCTTATCCCTCCTCTAGATCCTCTCAGTTTTTTTTCTTTCTTTTCCTGCTCTTTGTCGGAATGTCACATAAATTCGCATCAGGGGCTTGTGTGGCTTTCTGCTGCAGCAATAGTAGAAAGTGTCGGGTGTAAAGCATCATGGCTACGTCGCCATTTTGACCGGTCGCACTTTGGGAGAGAAAAAGTCTCACACACAGAAATATGAAGCTCCACACAGTCTGATGATTGTAGTACCACTTATGTCCATCTGTGCACAAGCTGGTAGAATCAAAACTCCCGTAGGAATCAAACAAGACAGAAAAGATGACAGACGAAGGTGAGCTTGGGTCAAGCCACAGAGTAACGCCCCCTTCTTCTTTCTCTCTCTCTCTCTGACACACCTGACATCATCCTTAGGGTGCTGTGAATGAATCACACAGAAAATTCGGTGTAAATTAGGAAGATGCGACTTCAAGAGAAGACAGAAGGCGACTACGATGACTAGGACTATCGGTGGGGCAGGAGGGAAAGGAAAATAAGTTGGTTTATTTCAATGGGCGTTGCCTCCCCTTCATATTATATTGCACTTTGTTTATAAGGTGAGATTGTGGAGACAAATTAGAGCACCCGGTTAAAAAAAACCCATGATGGTAAGCTCTGTAACAAAACGGATGTCACGTGCGTCTCGTGAACGAGATCTGAAGCCATGAACTTTATATTTTGACTGCATTAACATACCAAGTCGTTGACCCCTGCACCACCAGACCATCCAAACAGGAAATGCACTTTTACCCACCTGAAGCACACCACGTCTGCATCTTAGAAACTAAAGGACTTGAAAGGTTGTTTGGTCAAGGCATGGACAGAAATAGCATCTTGCCCGATTGCCATCACGAGAGTTCTACCTGTCATGACGCAGGTGTGCTGGGTGCCGACTGCTTGGCGAGAAATCCGCCTTTCATCGCTCTTCTGCCGTCTAGACAGAGATCGCTGTCTAATAGCTTGTCGATAAAGGGCACGAAGAAACCCCAAGGAAAAAAATATTTGTGATATCTTCACACCACGACGAGGTCGATTATATTCGTCCGAAACACTGGACTGTCTGACTGTTTGCCTGTATTTTATTATTTTCTTTTTTGCTTTCTTTCTTTTCCAGTTTTTCAGGTATGAAAAAACTTCAGCATAAAATAATTATATGGCATTTTAAACATTAAAACACACTTAACTAGGAATCTTTCGTCTTTATATTGTTTGTAAATTATTACCAACCAAAACAAGTGACACGATATTATCATATGTGTGGAGGACTGGATTATTGAAAGTGGATTACAACCGTTATGTTCTCTTATTTGTAAAGTGCTTTCGTCATCCGGAAATGAATCAAAGTCGAAAACAACGATAAAGAACCAAATGCCAGAATTCCCAGTCATCTGTATCGACCTGCACCGGCGCGGCATTTATCAAAACAAGATAATTGCCATTGTATCTTGCCACAAAGTGACTGAAGGTGTCTCTGATGGAGGAATAAAGCAGAATTGCAGAGAGAAGGGATTTGATTGTTTCCTAATTGTGAACTGATGCTCTTGTGCTGTTGGGGAAACCAATAAATACCCAATTAAGCTGTCATTCACCGAAGTGATGCTGGAGATATTTTATTGTCTCTTCTCGGAATTAGCTTCTCAGCAAAAGTCAGCCATAACACTTTTACCCAAGGAAAAAACGAGGTTATGTCAGCAGACAATGTTTTGAGAACACAGTAGACTACTGCCTAGCGGTTGAGAAAAGAAAGGGATGTATGAAAGAAAAACTGCAGATGGATCCAGTACTAACAGAAATACAAGTAGAACAGCGGTATGCCAGTCATTTGGAAGTATGGCAGTCTTCTAATAGTATGGCAACAGTCTGCTAATCCATTCGAAGATTTTTGATAAAAATTTGGGAAAAAAATATTGTTATAAACTGTTTTTAAAAAGACAGTCTCTCGCCATCGATTAAGCTTCAACTTTTATGACCACTCCAATCTTTGCTGTCCTCCAAACTTTGTGAAAGTGTTCAAACACTTCTCAGCTGCGTACAGACCTTTTCATCTTCCTAAAGATTGACAAGTCTTTTTCTCTGTTGGTTCCAAATTTAGCCTTCACCCTGAAAAGGAATTCATTCATTTCTAGTCCTTCTGCCAACCAGAAGGTTCTGAGCATCCTTTCTGTCCACTCCTTAGCGGACCGGGGAACCTATACATCTCACTTGGTCTGGAATGGCGATGGGTAGTCCTGTCTGTGGTGTGAAGGGGAACAGGAAGTGCCCTGAAGACCAAAGAGATTTTGAATACTACTCACGAATGTACAACAATACAAGTCGTTAGTCATCGGGGTTGTCCCTTAAAGGTTCCCGAGCTACAGTGCGGACTACGGGGACTGACTGCTGTAAGGATTCCTTTCACCTCGGCTCCAGAGTTATTCAGAAACATCACTTTCTTTCTTTGGAAAATTGATAGCTCGGGAAAACAAGAAAACACTTACAATCAACATTGTCAGTCAACACCACCTCGTTCATTACTGCCACAGTTATGGTGGTAATATCGAGTCCTCCTCCTCCTTCTCCTACTCCTCATCCTCATCATCATCATCGTGTTTTTACTTTTTTTTATTTATTTTTATTTTTAGTAATACTATATCAATGACATGGTTTTCATAAAGCAGGGAGATAGGTTTATGCTTTTGGATTAATGCAAACTAACACTTCTGTATACGATACAAATGTCTGTTGTTAGCCCAGTTTAATCAGAAAACATACAGTTTTGGCTAAGTAAACATTTCTAGCAAAGATGTCTCTTTAAAATGAAACATGAGCCGCTCACGAAAGATTTTTTGTGCATCATTTCCTCCATTTGCTCCTTTTTATTTATTTTTATGCTTTTACTGTGTCACGGCAAACTTGCATTCAAACATGAATACAAAGTTTTCAAAAAGTAAGAACATTCTACAGGCATTACAACTTTATGGCTAGAAGGCATTAAGATATTGTTTTCTTTATTGTCAACTTTCCACATCGCTAGCAACTGCAGTAAAACACTTCACATTAATATTGATTGTAACAAACGGCTCCCTCGTCGATCCCCATTGTTGCTGAAAAAATATCTTCTTGATGATAACATCACAGCGTTGTAAGGAAAAGAAAAGAAAACTGATTCGACAGAAATATATGTAAAGGATCGCTGAAAAAAAATTTAAATACAGCCACAAAAAACCCGCCATGAAACAAATATAGCAAAACACGTGCAGACGCATGCTTTAGGATGCAAGAAGAGATTAAAACAAAGAAAAAGAGAGAAAGAGGTCTCAGATCGCAATGTGCTGAAAACATTAAGACGTATTTGTTTAAACTCCAATGTATAAGTCTCCATCAGGCTTATAATATTTAAAAAATTATATTACTAATAACAGCAATCTGTGAAAGGGAAAACTGGAGTGGACCATGTGGTGAGGTCGGCAGAATACCAAAACACCGGTCTGTCTGATGCTAAGAGGTATTTCGCAATGAAAAATATTCTTGTTAGATTGTGCTGGCACCTTAAATCATTCTTCAAAGATGAGAAGCACACATCAGCAAGCATCTCCTACTGTACCCAGTCCCACACGCTAAAGGAAGTTTTAAAAAAATCTGACACAGAAATAACTATCTACGCACCCACTTCTGAAGTTAGGTTTCTGGATGCCCTTGCCTATTATCTCCCCCTGTTTTACCAATTAAGCAGAGTGAGAGTAACCTCCCTTGCTCTCCGTTTGGAGTTCACCACTTCTCTGATGCTAGTCTCCACCTGTTTAAACTGTCCAGGTTCAGCAGTTCCTAATGAAATGTGGCAGCGAAAGGTCCGCCCGCCCGCCCGTTCCATCCCAGAAGAGGTCAAAGTTCATCTTTGGTCTACACTAAGCCGTCCATCTTCATCATTGGTCCTCCTGTTGCACAATCTTTACATTATCATCAGACAGGAGTGCCACCACGGCACGGAATACAAAGTCGCCGACTTTCATCAGATGTTGTCCATCTACTTCTCTGAAACATTTTTGTTAAAGTATATTAAAGTATATGTGATGACAAAAGGAAGATTCTCAGAGATTTTTTTTCCAAATACTCGCCCTTGACTACAGCTCACGTGACTACGAAGGCCGTAAGGTGGAGCTTTTTGCCTGTACAGGAAGTCAGCCGCGATTGGCCATGACGATGTAGGCATGACGCTCGTCGTGAGCACGCGGCGTGTTTGTGGAAGTCTGTGCACGTGGGCAAGGAGTGGCAAGGTCCTCGTTAGTCAGGACAGTTACCTCCCTGTCATCCCCCTGGGGTATCGACCTCTCGTGTCTTTCACAGAAATCATCAATGATAATGCTATGCATACCAAATTAGCTCATTAATCCCCTAGAGCTTGTTTCACTGCTGCTGCTTGTGGCTAAAAAAGAGATAATTTGACTTTTTTTGTTTTTTTGAGGTAATGCGAATACTGAACACTGAATACTAATGCTGCCTCTCTCGCGAATTGGCGCTCTGGTCTCGTCATTGTCTTTGTCAGTCCAACCTGTTTATTTTCATGGTGAAAGGCCGACACTGATGGGTAGGTAACAGCACAATTTACTGTCAACTCTGTGGCACTGACGAGCAGCGCCCAGTTTCTTCGAGTTCTCTAAATGTCTGACTCATGTTTGCCAAGCAGCTTAAAGACAAAAAGAAATTTATATTATTCGATTATAAGTATATAAAACGATGGTTTGTCTGCATGGTCAGAGAGACAGTTGATATTTATGTATATCATTAATATTAATTAGAGAATTGTTGAAAATATATTTAGTATAAAACAAAATGGTAGTGACAGAATGCAAGAAGCTGGGTGTACCACAAATAAACAATTTTCTTAACTGTTTACTATTATGATAACAATAAAATTGAAATGATTCACGTCTGCAAAAAACAGAGTTTCTTTCCTATTCTCTCCTCCCACCCAACACATCCCGTGTATGCAAACCAAGCGTCCACCTCCATCACCAGCAGCGCGGGTCACGTGTGGTTCACGAAAGCAGACGACAGGCCAGCCATCGCCTGGCGCCGCAGTTGTTGGAGAGACAGAGAGCAAAAGCACACCTGGCTGCCCTGGTGCTGCTGAGCATCTTGGCCACACAGATGCCAGTATTGCCAACACTGTTCACTTTTGTCCAGCCTAGAAAAATTCCAGCATTCGTAGAGAACTCCCTGTTGAGATGCGGCATCTCTCCCTACATTCCTCATGCACTGTAGCATCTTTCATCCTCTCTCGTGTAACCTTCTAGTCTTCAGTTTGTGCAGGCGAGGATAGATAAAACAGAACTTTGTTTTCTTTTCATCTCTCCGAGACATGTTATTTGTGAGGAAGATATACACTGGCTGGCGCGTCCTACGCCCAGAAAAATTCTTCGGCGCCCATCCCATCTTTGAGTAAACGAAGTTCTTCTGGAACTGAAATGTTATTCATACATCTCGCTGCTTAGTTTAAAAGTTTTATATTTACGTATAAATCTTTTGCTGATGGTGTATTCATTTCTTCATTCATTTTTCAATTGTTATTTTTTGTTTTTGTTGGTTGGTTGGTTGGTTGGTTGGTTGGTTGGTTGGTTGGTTGGTTGGTTGGTTGGTTGGTTGGTTGGTTGGTTGGTTGGTTGGTTGGTTGGTTGGTTGGTTGGTTGGTTGGTCCTATCTCCTGACACCTCTCATTCTTTCAATCTATCCCCAGCATTCCGAGGCTCAAAGGTTTCTGGACACATGATGCTTTTTTTAATACCCGACTAGTGAAGCAGAGTCTGTATACACACCGCTGAGCAAAAACAAGTAAATAAAGAAACACACAATCGAGCAGAAACCTTTAAAACTGAGAATCGTTGTGTGTTCCTTCACCGAACCTGCATTCTGTGTTTCCTGAACAAAGCATATAATAACACACATATAACATCAACGCCGAGTTTTACATTTGCTTGCAGTTGACATGGCCACGATTCATGGCAGCCACGAACCAGCAGGAAAGCCCATTTCAAAACTATCTTGGATGGTCGTAAAAGCCGAAGACCCTGGCCCATTAGTAAATAAAGTCATTACGGCAAAAATAAACTTTAAAAGACTTTCCGTTTCTGCGCTTATTCGTCCTTTTACAAAAGACGCACCGTTGACAGAATTATGATGTAAGAACACTAATAGCAGTGGATTATTTTTACTTTGTCTTTTTGCGGCAGGTATTTGATCTTGTGTGGAATTATAGGTTCTGGCTAACCACCGCCATGTCACCGTAGCAGCTGCACGTACATCAGACAAACCGCGTTTACACACAGACAGCATCTCTGAGATGAACACAGAAAAAAGCTCTGAAGCGTGACTGGCATAAATTAACATCCAAGCAACGGACAAATAAAACCATCAGGCTGTAAAATATTTTTACAAGTCTGTTTAGAGACAGGTGCATTTTTAGACTGCCATGCCTTGGGCCGTTATTTTACATATCAATCGTCAATGCAAAGAGAAGAGAACTGGATGTGCAAAGGGAGGACAACCCTTCCAGCAGGCAGCCTGGGAGTAAAATGAAGCAGATCTCCCACACTGGTCATTCAACTATCGCCAGTAAAACCAGGAAAACTGCTAACTGCGTCTGGGTGGTTGGTGACGTCACCAACCGCCTGGCCGGGTGTTTACAGCCATTTTGAAGTGTCACGGCTCCATGGCTACAGGACAGGATCAGTGGCCGGGTGGCGAGGCCGAGCGCGGTTATGACTGAACCTCGCAGGACGGATCTTCATGACTTCATGCTCCACTGCTGTTGCTCCATCACATCCGGGTGCATTCAGACCTGCCGCTGTATCATGTTGACACAACCACCCTCACAACATTTTATAGTATTCTTGTTGTTGCGATCACAGCAGCAAGGAGACAAGGAGAAGATTCTTAGGTTCAAAGGTCACTGGAATGTTGCTTATTGGAGATTTGTTCTCGAGACCCCTGGTCCCCACCCCTCCTACCCCAGGAATGGGTTAGTGATTTATCATGGAACGTTACCATGGTGTCAGTAGAGGGTTGGGTCCCGCCTGCCGTGGACTGATCGTGGTGAAATATTCAGGATTATTGCCATTTGCAGCCCGTCGTCTGTTGGCTTGTTGACTTTTTACTTCATTTAGTATCACGCAGCATCAAAAGATAACAGTCTGACAGAACGAGAGAGGGTTTGAGTGGAGGGATAGAGGGACGGACAAGGTGTGTGGGTGGAGGACGGGTGGGACAAAATTATTGTTCGTATTAATGTGAAACGTAGACATCTATCCCGAGGCTGGATTGGGTTGCACGATGCTTTGCTGCTGATGATAACGATAATGAGGAAGATGGATAATGAGTAGAAGAAGGACGGTAGATGGCGAACCGGTAGCAGGAGTTTAATGTCTTTCTCTCTCCAGGGTATACTGAACATCTGGGATTGATGTCACCTTCTCCAGGGTATACTGGCAGTACTGTCCCTTAATCCAGGGTATACTGTATGCATCATCATCATCATCATCATCATCATCATCATCATCATCATCATCATCATCATCATGACAATAATAAGTAGTATTCTGTGGCACTAAGTAGACACACTGATGATGTCATCAGACGTAGGTCTGCTCAAGGGGCTTCACTCTGGCCGACTCCTTGTCTCTCAATCTTCACACCATCGGGACCTGAGGATCAGCAGCCGACCGCCAGGCTTGTGAGTCGCGTATCGACCAGCTTCTTGTCTCCCCCAGACCGCACATCGTGCTTCTCAGCGGCATTTCTCTTCTTTACTCCTCCTTCTCTCTCTCACACACACACACACGCACACGCACACGCACACGCACACACACAGATCGGGGTGTGAGAGAAGCCAAAGTATCGCTGTTCTACTGCTGGCTCCTGTTCATTTAGTGATATGAAATGATTAATTGCAGAACAACATTGACATCTCTGATGACTTGCTTTCATTTGGATTCCGTTGTGATTGATCGTTGCATCAAGACATTGGCTTTACACTACACGCACCCTTAGTATGTTTAACAACCTGTAGTCAAAATAAACCCAGCTAAGCTTAAAAATAACTTGCTAAAAACTTATTAAGTAAATAAATAAACAAAAATGTTAACTGAGGTCAACTCTTGCAATTTCGCCCTCACTCTACCTGTCTGGATATGTTTTGTCACCTTCCGCTTGAATGCCTCGTGTTCCTCCTTCTCTACCACTCCAACCTTTTCTTCCTCCTTTCGACTTCTCCCTCCTCCCCGCAGGGCGAGATCACGTGGTCTGCGCCGATGCCAATCGATATCGCTGGTGTCGTCGATCTGATGTCTGAGCGCACAACCCGTTCCTTACTGGCCACGGTGCAGTCCCCTTGTTGCCACCATTGCGCTCCCTTGACCAACCTCGCCGCCTCGATTGCCACTCAGACTGGCAGATTACAAGAATTTCCTTCGAGAGACCAAGGAGAGCAGGTCAGTGAACTCTTAAAGGAAGGGAGGGGTGGAATTGGGGAAACGGAGTACGTCGCCAGAAAAATAAAATAACGCCCCCTTACCCCATACTCTACCTTCACATCTTGCAGACAGGAGTAGACAATGTAAAGGGCTCTTACCAAGCCTCGCGGTTCCCCCTCCCCCAGCAGTAATCGCCTGCTGAGTCAGAAGGGCCGCAGTCGGGCCGCAGTCGGGCCGCAGTCCGCCGTTTCCAGCGGCGACCGTCTTTCAAGCTTACCGTTGCACGCATGCTGCTATAGTCGCAGCGGTTTGGTGCTGCTGCTGCTGCTGCTGCTGCGGCTCCGGCTTCCTGTTGCTGCTGGTGGTGTGGCCGTGCTGCTGCAGGCTGGGTGACGAGATTGTCTGGCACCTGGTACGTTGCACATATCAGTGCGGCACGCGCACCGAGTCAGAGGGTATGCTACCCTGACGCTCCTCCCACCCCCACATCCTCGCGCCTGTCGTGGCTCCATCAGACACCGGCGCATCACGGACTAAACGCAGGACTGAAGCGGCAACAAGTGTGTCCAACACAGGGAGAGAGAGAGAGATTCATTCGCTCGAGAAGAAGACTATTGAGGTTGATTTTTGGGGGGATGGCGTAGTGGACGTTGACAACAAAATACTCCGGTGTTCATTGTGAAGAGCGGCGCTACAATGGGAGACAAGCAGACGAGTCCCAGCAGGACTGGCCACAGAGGACAGCACGCTGGGCAGGTTTGATATTATCTCTACTGATCGTTAGAAAGGTGTTACAAACGTCTTCTCTACCCTCACCTTGCTTTGTGATGTTCACTGGCCATCGGGGACTAGCATTGCCCAACATCGCCTTGGTACCTTTGTTCAGGTATATGTTGCGATGTTAATACCTAGATATCATTTATTGCCGTATCTGTTGGTGAATACACCTGGTTGCCGAGTGTTGACTCATGTAAGGACTTGTAAAATATATTGCAAGCTTTGCTCGCGTGAAGAAATGTTTAGTTCAATCTGTAGATAGGTCTTAGATACATTGCAAGAGTTAGGTAGGTGATCAGGTTATGAAAATAATGTATCAATGTATATCATTAGCCATATCCAAGTCACTTTTACTACAGTGTGATTGGAACAATGAGAGAGAGAAGAGAAAAAAAACGCCGTTAAGCTTCGTCCCAGCTCTATATTGTCTGGATTAAACTAAAACCGTTGCTTTAATCATTTAGCTTCCTGTGGGGCACAGATTTTCACGCATGCGTACAAGAATGTAGGTATTTTCGCACTCGTAATCAAATAATCGAAGGGCATAGAAATTTCTACAAAATCCTCCATTCATCTTTATCCCACAGAAGTGCTGCCGTTCGTGTGTTCGATATTAATGGCGCCAATGTCTCGTACTCGGTGTCCGTAGCACGATGTCGTATTGATTGATGGAGAGTAGCAGACCTCCACATGAATGAAGTCTTACTCAGGCAGGAGAACGAATTCAGCTTCCTCAGTCCCAGCCTCATCAATCAAAAATATTTTCATTCTGGTACTTTCAGCCTGCAGGTGAAAATTCTCTCTGGACAAATGTTTGTATATATGTCACGTGACAAACGTTTAGTGATGTGTTTGTATATCTGTCACGTGACAAACTTTGCTGGACTTGCTCAAACGCTTGTCTTATGTTTGTCCTTTACTGCAGGAAGGGAAGTCCTACCTTAAAGTATGTTGGTTTTAATTTGACCTTTGACTTTAAACTTTCATTGTTCGATGTCTCTAAGCGAGACTGTCTCACATCTTCTTCGTGCATCCTTAGAAATTTACAGAAATAGAAAAGACAACAAAGGACTTGTAACTCGGCATGAATTATGTTAAAAGTGTTTATCTATGTGAATTTCTGTGTGTGAAACTGTGTTTGTGGTGTTGTGTCCTTGTGTGTGAGAGAGATCATATATCATGTATGTAGCATGTAGATGACAAGGATTGTTTATTATTTCTCTCACAAGTCTTCACACTAAATAGTCGTTTGTATACAGCTGTCATTGAATGTCCATGAATCATCACGGACTAACACTCCTGTATAGCTGGCACACAATACAGGAAGCTGGCCTCACTATCTCAGACATGGTCTTGGAAGGCAGGGATTTAATTAATCCGCTGATATACGGCCCCGAGCTCTCGACCTCTGACCTTAATAACTTTTTTCTCCCGAAGCCGCCTGATGGTGTAACACGGGGCATTATTTACATCGTTTCCATATAAAACAGACACGCTTTCTTTTCTTTTTTATGTTTAGAGACAAGATTTTTCTGTGGAAGGAGCAGTTAATATGATAAAAATTACATTTGAGGAACGCCAATAGAAAAAAGTAAAATTTGGTTAAGGAATGTAGAAAAATAAAATGCAAAGGAAGGGGGTTAAAAATGATAATTCAGAAAATGGAAAGTTAGACAGGCATGAAAATGGTAATGTTTGTGATGATAATGAAATGTCGGGTGTGGGGATGGCTGCTGAAAGACAGTCTGATATTCTCCCAGGAGAATTTTCATTCTCATTCGTTCTTCTGTGAAGGAGTTGATTGAAAGGACGGTGACCTCAGTAGAGGCCGTCTGGTCTGTCGACCTCTTCACATCATGTGAAATGTGTTACAGTTGTTATTTTAAGTATGCCAGATCCATCCCCACTGTCATTAGTAGTATTATTGATAGTATTTCCATTGATAGGAAACATCGGGAAGGAAGATTCACTGTCGGCAGTTAGCTACTTAACTAGATATCCGACTTTCAAGATGGTCTCTTGCCGGCTCACTGACCAAACCTTATTCTATCTGTTTGTTTATCTGCTTTTCCCTCCGTGCATCTTCCACTCACCCACTTCCTTCATCAACACTCAACATTCCATTTATTACCGTTATAAGGTATTTAAAACCAAACTAAACTCTGAGCTTAATAAACGTCTTCGGCGTTGGAGCTCCGTTAAGCAATTTTTAAAAGTGAAGGAAATAAATACTAAAACACTGGGGTGTAGATCATGTTTATTCAAGAGAATTCTTGAGGGAAGCTAAATGTAATGTAGTCAGTTGTACCTGATGTACTTCAAATGGCTGTATTTAGTAAGTGTTCTATTTGTATACAACCTTAATATATGAGTAGACAACAAGGCAAATTAAGTAACCTAATATAGGATTATAATCCTCTTCCTGCTGTGTTAAACTATTGTATGAACTAATCATCATCATGCACCTTTGTCAGTGATATGATACTTTGAAAGGCAACTATTTTTAGACCTTACAAGAGAAAGTACCAATCTCATATTTTAAATAATATGATCACTTCATACAGTTTGAATTGTATACTTATCTAATATACAACTGAACAGATTTGTGATATGGCATTAGGGATGGACACAGAGTTGACTGATTACCAGCTTGGCTTAATTTAGTTCAGAAAAGTTCCGCTCTCAGCATGTCCTCATGCCTTCATGTCAAAGTCTGTTCATAGGTCCATTTACTTGTACCAAGTCCTACAAATATATTTTAGTCATCTCCTCTAGGACTAAATGTGTATCCTGTTATCTGCAACAGGTTGCTTAGTCTCAATCTATAAGTGATATACATCCATGCATTATACACCATATACGAGTGGTCACCAATATTTAACAGCTTATTTCTGATAAAAGTCTGGATTTTTTATTACAAAGGCTTTGCTGTAGGCCAGTGCTTGTTATGTTGAGCCACTCAGGTTGTGGGCAATAATCTCTAGCTCAGCGCCTGGCAGTGATTTTAAAAGCTCATTAAACCATTTTATTTTATGTTCAGTTTGCAATTAAATTGCAATAATTTTTTCTTAAAATTTAACGACTGTTTAGCAGACTAGACATGTCTTTTAACATGATTGTAGCTAAAAGACCTTTCTAGTTCATCTAGTTTGATAATATTTATGAGGCGTTAAACAATTTTATGTTCTATAAAGTGCTATGGAGGGTATTTTTTCATCCTGGCAATAATTCTAGATACTTTACTAGTCATTTATTTAGTGTTAAGTATTAAAACATAAGACATAATTCAAAGTTAATTCAGCTCATTACATCTGGTTGCAGATTTATGAAGGGTTCGACTGAAGTTCCCAGCGACTGTCTCACACACAACTATTGGCTGTAAAGGCAACTTTTCTGGCAAACAGTTCAAAATCTACACATTTTATAATTAACAACAGTTTTGTTCTGTTAGGAACTTTGCATTCCTTTACATGGATCACACTGCCTGCGATAACAGAGGAGCAGCCATGGAAAGTTCACAATGCGATTCTCTAAGGTTCGTTGACAGGAGCCTAGAATGGCTTTAGTAGAAACTTGAAAACAATTATTGAGATGGTACAGGACAGTTGCATCCTAGAGGGAAGAAAGACAACAGAGTCTGTCTCCTTCCAGAAACACAACAGGTAGTATTCTATAGCCACGTTTTATTCAGATAACCTCCTTAGGATAGTGGAAAAAATACTACCTTGAAAATCCTAGTCGTCCACCAAACGCGGGAAACGATCACAGGTCCTCCAAGATGGCGCTAGCCGAGTCAAAGCAAACGTACATTGAGATGATCCTGCAGTGGCTGATGAACAACAACAGCACGGGGCAGGTGGACTACACCCAGCTCTACGTCCGCCGGTCCGTGCGCTACGTCTACCCGCTCTTCATGTTCGTCTACGCCCTCGTCGGTGTCATCGGCATCATCGGCAACTCCGCCATGTTGGTGGTGTTGGGCCGCCGGCGGCTGTACCACGATCAGACCTTCTTCCTGATGGGCAACCTGGCTTTCTCAGACCTCATCAAGTGCGTCTTCGTGCTGCCCATCACGCTGGCCAACCTCCTCATCAACAACTGGCTCTTCGGCTCCTTCCTTTGCTTCTTCCTTCCCATGATGCAGAGCTTCCCCATCCACGCCTCTATGCTGACGTTCCTCATGATCGCCATTGACAGGTCAGGAAACCAGAAACTGTTTTTTTGATGAGATCTGAATTGTCCCTGATCATATTTCTTGCGTGTTCTAAAATAGTTTACATGTATACAGTATTGTTTTATAGAAAGCATTGTGTTTGTATAATATCCGTTTAAAGAATGTCACTAATCTGATTCCCTCGTGTCTAATGTCTGAGGGTCGGTGTAAAGGCCACGGTACTTGATTACAGATTTCTCTGAGACTAATTAATATTAACTTAGTATGAGTTACTTGCAGTCCAGTCGTACAACAAAAAGAGCAAAACCTGCAAAGCTTTACACTTTGGCTGTCTGTTCTTCCCGATCCAGTGAACAAAAGCAGTTTCTCGTCTCTGATCAGTTTGATTATCGACATGTGTGTGGGGCAGAGATGACAGAACTTGCTGCCAGCAATAACAATGTCACTGTCATCAAAGGCCTGGGGCTTCCGCTGCCAATCTCGTGATGCCACGTCAGGCGAGACTGGCCGGTATTCTTTGAGGACTCGTTACCGTCCTGCTTTGTTCTTCCAGCTTTGTCTCGTCCTGCCCTTTACAGTAGACTTTCACAATTAGTCTAGTGCATACCAAAAATATACTTCCGTATCCTGTGTTGCTTCTAATTTTGGTGTTTTTTTCTTTTTTTCTTTTTGATTTTACTACTTGAAGCCATGAATTAGTTTTAATTGTCATGATAGGTTATAATCTAAAAACTTTTAAAGTGTAAATAACGAGCCTCGGCGTTATCACCAGTGTTGTTAAAGGGATCCTCAAGACTCGTGATAAGGCTGTGGCGAAGGTGAAAGGTTTCAAAAATATATTTAGTTACAATGACAGGGCACGAGAGCAATACAGGAGAAATAAAGGATTCGTTTCTCACTTAATTACCACTTATTAACACTATTTCGGTTGCCGATGTTTATAAACATTGAAAAAATCCAGTGAAATCGACCTTTGTGTCCTTCCGCCGAGTAACCACGATAGCTTCCTGAGATGATCAAGCAGAGGAGTCTTCTTGTGATGTCAGAGTCTTGTTGTGACGTCAGTCTTCTTGTGACGTCAGTCTCTGACAAGAAGTGTCTGAGGTCATTGCGAAGATTTGACGTCATTTTATTCTGTGACGCACTCTGTGTGTAAGGCTTGTAAGGCTCTGTCTGAAAAGACAATTTTGAATCTTTTCCATCTTTTCGTGGCAATCGGGTGCAGCACATTCTCGAGGCATGGTTGTCACTATGGAAACCACACGTCATAGGGTCACGTGACGGAGAACGAGACTTCGTGGAAGCAAAAAAAAGAGTCCCGTGTAATTTCTCTTATTAAACACAACATTGTACTAAAAACCTTCAACGTTTTCCACATGAACACACATATAAATAGACGAGATTCACATTTATCCTACTCTTTACGCCATTCTTAGCAGTTTTATTTTGCCTTTAGAATCCTTTTAAGAAGCACTCATGGACGCCAAAAACCCTAAAGAATATAAGGTAGTGGTAGAGAAGTTTCAGATGATAAAAAAGAGGAGATAGAGCTACTCTCAATGAAGAAAAGACTGCAATATTGCCGCTGAAGTAAGAGTATCTTGAGTCTGAATCAGAGGGTCTACCCCCACATCCGACACCCATGAGCCTCCCATCTTTGTGTTCGGTGAGGGCCTTGGGGTTAGTGTGACGCTCCGGTCTGACGCCCGTCAAAAGCTGTTGTTTGTAAGGACACCAACGTTCATCAGCTGTGACCACAACGGCTGTCCTCCCCCACTAAAGTGGATCTGAAGATGATTGGGTGAGCAGCACGATGTAAGTGCAACATCAGAGCGCTGACAAGTATGGCGGTCACGGCAGTCCTGCTTGCTTCTCTTTTCCTGAGGCTCTGCCTCAAGCAAAACAGTCTGGCCCAGCACGAAAGTGATGCTTGTGTGTTGTTGGATGCTTTTAATGTTGCTGGGTTATGACCACAACGACTGTTCTTTCCCCTTCAAAGTCTCTGGAAGTGCAATGTAAAAGCATGGCGGCCACAGTCGTCTATACTTTCCTCCAACTCGTCGAGTGAAGCCTATTCTCTTTTGACGAAAGGTTATCTGTATGGTATTAGACATAATATAAACTAATTTAACGAAGGAATAAAAAAAAGACAGAGGTCCACACACACACACACACGCGGTGTTCTTCATGCACCCACAAACCAGGATAAAAATATGAACTAAAGTAAACACCAAGGGATGGGTGAGCAACTCTCCGTCTTTGTTCCAAGTTGTTTCCTATTTTTTAATAACAGGTGACAATGACAAGGCGGTATTAAGTTGAAACAATTTCGTTAAGTGACTGCGTTCAATATCGATGACACTTCCAGAATCCAGCCTCTTTCTTCTCGTTGTTTTTTTAAACTTTTCTCAATTCATGGCGCCGACGGATCTGTCGTGAAAGGGCAACATCAATGGAGCTGAACAGACTCCAGACCTTTGCTAGCCAGTAGTCTCTACACCTGACTGAACAAGGTGGAAGCGTTTCAGCCCCATTTCCGTGCCAGCCTTTGGGAGAAAAACACTTTAATGGAAAAGTTTAACGGCCACGAATGTCGACCGTTTGTACGATGACGCATCAGGTGATGAAGACCGAACGCATTAACGGAAATTCTAGAATAAGACAAGACTGTAAGATAGGTCTGCTTTTGTAAGGATACGTGTCTCATTCTTTTAGTTTTCTTTTTCGAGAAGTGTTTTATGTGTTATCCAACTGAGAGTAAATCTCATGTTAATCTGTTAATGGCGGTAAAGATGGCAGAAATTCTGAAAAGGTTATGTTGCATAAGAAGTAATCAGTTCCGCTGAAATTTATTTTTTAGTCTACGCCTGTTTATATAATTAAAAACCTAAAGTAGTCTCCGTTAATTCTTGCCATGCAGCTGTAGGTCTCCATCAGTTCTTGCCATGCAGCTGTAGGTCTCCGTTACTTCATGACATCAGATGGAGTTGCCTCTACTGCGGCTCCTCTCACCCCCAATGCGCACAGGCACGCGCACCACACACACAGACACACAGAGCACCCAAGCTTTTCCCCACTTTTCTCCATCCACAGAACTTGTTTACGTCAGCACAATCTCTGTGTTTATTTCTGTTACCCGTAATCGATGCACTCAGCCCTTATATAAAGCCTCTCTGCAGCCCCCGGTGCACAGACAGGAACGGGGTGGCGGAGACTGGACTCGAGCGGCCAGCTTCCCGCGCTCCTGGGTGGGTGGGTTGGTTGGTGGGGTGGAGGGGAGAAAGGGAGTCGGGGAAAGGGAGGCGAGGAGCGGCTCTGGCAAGTAATTGCGCAGCATCTCTCGCTACCCACCTCCGTTGGGAACCCTCCGTCTTGGCGCATGCGCAGATTGCCTGATCAATGCGCGGTCCCACTCGGGCTGACGTCGAGGTCTACTTGGTAATTGTGTTGAGCACGGCGATGGTGGCGGCAGGAGCGGCGTGGTTGCGGACGGCCTGCTGGCTGGCTTAGCATGCAAATCGCCGCCAACCTCCTCCTGATCGCCTGTCTTCGGGGGTGAACACTACAGCCGTGCTGGGAGTGAGGGGTCAACAGTTCCTAGTCACGCCAGGCTGCGGGTATCGCCCTTCTCCAGGCCTTACCTACCGTAATCCCATTAAACAGTTTGCTGTGTGGTGTGTTTGTTCGTCCACGTTCACCCATCCGTGTGTCTAATCAGTCAGTTTGTCAGTATTTGCATTTGTTTATTTACATAACTTTGTGTCGGTGTGTCTGTCTGTGGACCTGTCTGATCTCTCTCAGAGCCTGCATTCAGTCGACCATCGACTACATTTCCACTCTTTGGGCTCCACCAGTGGCGTTTCGATGAGTACAATATCTTATAATGAGTGGGCTGGCAGTTAAACACTGAGGAGAAAAAAAAGTAAAAACAGTATTCAATACTATTTTGCTTGAAGTGTTACAGTTACAGTAAAGCTAAATGCAATGTTTACACGATGGTCAAATTTACGGGCAAATCAATTAACACTCAAATATTTGTGCACAGTCCAGAAGCTAACACTTGCAACAAACTGAAGAGCACAAGGAAAAGCATTTTTCCTTCAAAGAACAGGACACACATCCCTACCAAAACAAATATTTCGATTGTGTTTCGATTTATGGAGAAAGTGGCCAAACCAGTTAGATGGTGAAGACATATGACAAAGTATCAGATAACAAAGCCGCAGTAACTAGAAAGATCCTCACAGAAAATATTAATATTCTGACTTCATGTTTACATTATATTTCAAACTTTTTAATCCATGGAGCTTGAATATTATCTATTTTTATTTATAGTTACTAATTCATAATTTTTTATTTTAATTTGTATTTATAATTATTTGGTTTGGTGTCAGTCTATGACCACTGCAGGTTTCCATCCAACTATTTCAAAGCAAAAGTTTAGATATCATGGACTTTCTATCAAAATTGTTTCTACCAAAAATGATTGAGTATGAAATGTTACTGTAGGTTGCTGTAGTTTGTGAGAGTAACCTCTAAAGAAAAAAGCTTATTATGTTCTGAAGAAAGAAAAATAAAGGAGTTGTATCTAACAATTTTCTCTTTGCACCTGGTAGCCCGGAAATAAAGAAAAGTTCATAGTGGCTTAGAGAGGATGCAGATTTATTTGTTTTAGCGAATTCACGTTAATAGTGTATGAAATAAAACACTGTGAGAGACAGTCACAATAATAATGTTATTCATAAACAGTAAAACAAACTAAACTAACAGCATTATTTATATGTAAAAATTAACAATTCATATATAAACACTTAACAGTTTTCCGTTCTGCTTACTTTTTCGAATAAAAGATTTTTATAGTTATTTAATTTTTCTGTTGTTTTCAATCAATGCACATTAGTGTCAGATTGTGATTATATATTCAGCAAGTAAGATTTTTTATATTTATACGGGAGATTCATTTATATGTACCTCTCAACGACACTCTTTTAACTGTTTTCCTTAGAGACAACAAAAATAATTCTGTGAAATGTTTTGAGTAAAAGATGATGACAGCGTTAAACATTGTTTCTCTCCCAACATTCACCTTTTCTTCTCTTTGTTTTCATTTATTTAACTAACGATCACGAAAGTCTAAAATAAAAATAGGGGAATTTTGGGAAATTAATGTAACATAAACATTTTTAGGTGGATCAAGTGCTTTTTGTGTTGTGAGAATAGCGTGCAGACACAGTGGGTTTAACAACAGCCAATCCACGCCATCTTCAACTTTTTCTGATCACTTTTAGAAAACTTTCCTCATCATCCATTGGGCATGTGAGCCAAATTCTTGGATGCCATACAGACAAACATTTCTCACCATATAAACTCGAAATTTGTGGACAAACTGAGCCAATATTTTTGATATTTGGAGAATATTTGAATACAAATCACACCAACAGAAACCGGACTTTTAAAGACGTATCTATATCACTTGAGAAGCCTGTCAACCTCCCTTTCCACGGAAAAATCTGTTCGCCAGAGAATGTGCTTGAGTGCAAGTTTTGTGTCGTCTGCGAAGCTGATGTATGTCGACTGTTTCTGCCTTTACAGCCCTGTGACCTATACACAGACCCTGTAGTCAGCTCGGTCAATATGCCGTTTGCTAAGATTACACGAAAAGTGGATAAATGTTCTCAGCCCGCCTGAAAGAATCAATTGATTCCCGCCCGTGTACACCCATTGATCCTGCCTGCATGGACGAATAAAAGATTCTGGCGCCCCTGTCTCGACCCACATCGGCGACATGGTTACACAAATACTCGGGCGGCTGGAAGGTTCCCGTTCGATCCTCGCCCCGCATGAAATTATTATCGGAGAAAGGAAGAGGCGAAGCTGCTGATGTAATAAGGAAGGACTTGCCTTTATTGCCTTTTGGGAATGTTGAGGTAGTCAGTAGAATCTTGGCTGCCAGATAGCATCACAGTCTGGTCTGGACACAGCAACGGTGACTATGACACACCAGGACTGAGTATGAAACACCAAGACTGAGTATGATATACAAGGACTGAGTATGAGACACCAGGACTGAAGATGAGACACCAGGAAATATTTCTAAATAATTATGAAAATTATGGAAATGTTCCGATAAATTTTAACATGATTAAATATTTGAAAAATAAAGCAAGGGTGAGGTATATCTATGAACAAATATTTTGGCGATATGAATAATAAAGGAAGGGTGAGGTGCGCGCTTGACACTGATTCTCGAGCCACATTCCTTAGTTGCCACCATGAATTACTAATTCTGGTTTGAGTGAGGGGTGCCTGGTTGTTAAGTTACCAAAGGCCGGTGGTGATGTGGTGGGTAAGACCCGCGGACATCCTGCTCGATACCTCTTGAATTAAAACGTCATTGCGGCGGGCGCGAGGCTGGAGGCCGAGGTCCTTATTTCAATCGGAGAGCTGCTTTTAATTTCCTGGATGTGGGAGGCGGACCCTTCCGCGCCCAGACTGTCCTGGCCTGGGTCTGGACCATGGAGAGGAGGAAAATGAACAGGAACGAACAATGAATACAATCAGCATACATTTACAGACAAAAACTCTCTGTAATCCTCTTTTGGTAGTCTAGCTTTCACTCAGGAAACTCAAAGTCTGAACTTCTTTATTTTTAATTTCACTTCTACTACTACCACCACCGTCATCATCACCACCACCACCGTCATCATCATCACCATCATCATGACGATGGTTCTGATTATTCAAACATAACGAACACGGCCTTTGATCATTTCTCTTGTCTGAAGCGTTTGGCAAACAACTTGTGTAGCTGGAAGTTTGTCCACAGCTCCGTGTTTGCCCCTGGCAGCTCGGGGGAACCTTTTACTGTGAGATCAATACGCAGGAGGACGTTGTTGCCTCCGAGGGTTCAGTGGCTGTGCTGTTGACGTACACGACGGCCAACTGTTAACGTTGCGTCAGATCCGGGACTGATAACTGCTTATTAAACACAGGCTCAACAGCCCGGCTAATTGGCTCGTCATCGTTACAATGCTTTCTGTGATGTCACATGTGCATCAGGACAAAGCTCGGTTTTGTTGTTGCCTGGTCCTTTGTTTTCTTTTAGCTTCCATGTGCGTGTGGGTAGTGTGTATGTATGTGTGTGTGTGGGTGTGTGTGAATGGTATGTTTATATGTGTGGTGCAGAAGATCAGGAGTAAGATTGTTTGCGTGATTCCATGATTGGAATGATTGAACATCATAAGTGTAAAGTGCAATTTCTTGTTCTGAATTTTTATATTCCCCTTTTATTCCCTTGTGATGTCCGATTTCTGTTTCGCTCGTTTTATTACAAATATTTGTTCTACCGGAAGTCAGGACAGCGACTATAACATTTTGACCTTTGTAAGTCCCTCTGCGCAGTATGATGCTACAAGATGCATACCTCATAAATACACAGATGTTTCTGGACAGGATGCCCAGTAGGCTCCATGTCCAGCCCCACTGACCCCGACTACGTCAGTCACAAAGATGTTTCGTGAAGCCACAGAATGGACAACATCACTGATGTCTGGGCGGGAAGCAACCCCACTCTCCTCCATTGACGAGAGAGGCTGTGAAGTTTTCTTGACAAGTGAAAGCATCCAATCTGGCCTCCAATAACACTTCGGAAAGACCTGTCTAAAGGGATTGAGTCACCCTGGCTGTCATTGAAAATGGAACCAATGACATTTTCACAGCCTTTGAAGGAAACGTTGAGAGCTTTTCTCTCTTTTTTTTTAACGAGAGAGAAAATTCAGGATCTGAACAAGTAATATCTTTTTGAACTGTTGTTGAAAAACTCTCACAATTTACGAAGGAGCCATGCTTAATGCTCTTTGTTCGTTCTCTGAGACCAAATGGCATTTAACTGTTTCCATATAAATGGTTTCGTTCGTTTTGTTGAGAATGTTTTCTGATATTTTTATTCTACCGACTAGTTGTTTCCTGCTTTTTGTGTTGACTCGTTTTCTCCCAATCTCATTTGTCTGCTGTACGCGAACGCCTGTCGTCCATCTTTTGTCGGCGTCCTTTGTTCGTCATCACGAGGACCATCACAAATGCAGAGAGAGAGAGTGCAGTTGACCGTTTGTTGTAGATCAACCGTTGTTTGCTTCTGAAACTAATGCGGTCGCTGAAACAGATTAAAGCGAATAAAATGAAAATAAAATGAAATCTTCCGGAGTATTTTGCGTTCTGCTATTGTAATGGTGTCCAGAAAACCACGACAAACACAATCACCCCGGTATTGCACCATCTCCATCATTAATGATATGATTACAGCTTTTTGTGATGAATGTCTGTGTATGCACGAGTAGTGTGTTTGTGTGTGTGTGTGTCTGTGTGATTTCTCAGATTTTGTTTTAATTTTTTTCAAACTTCCAACTAAATCCCTTTGGTCCTAGCAAACGATTGCCGAGTTCTGCGTGTAGCACTGACAATCTGTCTGGTCTGCTAAAAGAATGGCCTGTGTTATTGTTTAATCAATCATCTGCCCCGTGCGGTTGCTCTTGCTGAGGTCTAATGACGTCTGATCGGTTGTTTTAACGATTCTCTTCATCCCACGTGCCTTCTGGCTGTTTCCCTCCACCGGTCGTGAGTTTGAGTTAAAAACAAGTCCCCACTTTCCTGCCATCCCTCGTGACACGTTTTCATTATCTACACTCCGTTGATGTCCTGCATCTTATTATTTTTTTTTTTTTACTGCTTCCTTTCTTCTTGACGGATCATGTCGTATACACAGGTCCTGTGTTTCTAAAGCAGCCATGCGGGGGTTTGTCCCTGGTTGTCTCCCCATGTCTTGACGGATGAGGGTCGTGTCCTGCTGGTGCTGCTTGCCGGAGGAATGATTATCCAGCATTGGGTGCAGGTCACGATGAAAACTTCCTGCCGGGTCTAGAAACAATTACTTTGTTTTTATATTTCATTACAATTTTTTTCCAAAGTTGGAGATAATGCAACGGTGTTCGTAACGATTTCTATGACGGAGTGTGAACGTGTGAAAGTGTTTAGGCAGGTGAGGGAGATACAGGTGAGGACGGAATGATGGAATACAAGCCACTGTCCTGGAAAGGATCTTTGCATGCAGGGGACAGGACTGGGAAGAGGGGAGGGCATCTCTTTGTCTGATGCTTGCAGTCACACCTTCATTGTAGGGAATGTCTGAATGAATTCCTTGTTGAAAGAAAGGTCTGGGTTATGGTTCAATCTATTGACTGCCTCTTACCTGTTCCTACTGCTATCCCAATGACATGTGACCGGTTGTTTCAACGGTTCATTTTGTTGCATCCCACGTCCTGCTGGCGGTTTCCGTTAATCGCTCCTCATATCGACAGAACAGCAGCAAAACAAACCGAGAACCTTACTCTTCACCTTTTATTCATGTCTTCATCGACTCGGCGGCAATTGTCCTGCTTCTTCTTATTCTCACCTTTCTCCTTCCTTCTTCACCGATCTCTTCCACTTACGCAGTGCTCGATGCTAAAGTGCAAATGCTCAGTTTGCAAACTATTCATCTCAAACAAAACTCCACGAACTATAGAACAAACAACAAACTGTGAAAACACTTGAACAAAGTTGCATTCTGAAAGCAAGCTGGAGTTCTTTGTTCCTCCTTCTCTCTCTCACCCTCCATGTTTTTGTCGGGTTTTTTTTATTCGTCTCTGCCTTTTATTATTAGAAGAAATGTCATCCCATTTATTTTCTCCGCGTTTATGAACATTGATCCCCACAACAAATCGTTTCTTGTTTTATCAGAACAAAATATGCAAACTGAACCGTCATTTGCGTGGGAAGGAAAGCCGGATAGACAGAGCAGCCAGCAGATGTAAGCATCAGCAATATTGACTGTCTTTGTACTCCACCGGCTGTTGACATTTGAATGGGAAGAAACAGTAAACCGACAATCCCGAGAGACATTAAAAAACAACAGCAATCTGCGCAGCTGAGAAGCTACCTTTCGTGATATTTGCAAAAGCTTGTAGTCAAAAAGTTTCATCGGCTAGGAAAGGATGAGGTTGCGATGCTCGACTGTTTACAAGATTTTCTCCAGTCGAGGACGGTTGAGGCGGTTGTTGACTCCATGGTCTAAGCAAGAACAGGTTTCTCAAAGACCTCCACCTGACGAGATAAGGATTTGCAGGAGGATATAACACTGGGCCAGACGATGCAGATGTCTTTAGAAGACAAACGTTTATACAGTAAAGCCAGTAAAAATGTTTGAGACCAGAACGAGGCTCTCTGGCGTTCGTTTACCGCGGCTCCCTCTTTGTCCTCGGTAGGACGAGAGTTGTAGATCCTTCCGTCCATCACTCTGGAATGTGAGTTTTATGTAGTTCCCTTCGAAAGGAGGTTCGTTCAAGCACGAGTCGTCAAGAGAGGAGAAAGATATAAACAGGAAAGAGGAGAGGACGAGGATGAACAACCACGTTGCACACAATTCTCCAGAGGCCGTGAAGTCGCTCATGCTGATGTAGACGACGAAGAGGGGATGAAATCTTTGAAAACTTTTATTGAAACCTTCCCTTTCAAAGATTTCGAACTCAAATTTCTGCTGAACCAGTTACTAGACTACGTTGTTTTAATAATTTATTATTGGCAGCTGGAATTCAACTTCTGAAAACTATTTACTTTGACAAACATTTACATTTTTTCCCATCATTTAAACATGATCATAAGACGTATTTTACATAACAAAATTTTTATTATTATTAATGTTGCTCTTGTTGCATCATCATGCGAGAGATAAGAAGATATCGAAAAAGAAAAACAGTCAAAAAGAAAAGAAAAGAAGGCCAAGCTAATAAGAGAACTGGACTGGGAACCTTTAAATTCAATTAAATATAAAGTCCTGCTGACTGTTAAAATCGCGTCCGTACCTTTTTTTTTTTTCTTATTTTAAACCAACTTACGTCCAAGTCCATTACATTATTGCCTCTCACTTTGAAATTGCTCCTAAAAAAGCTGCCCCACTCTCGCTCGATCTTTTTATAGCCTTTTTCATCATTTTCATAGCCCTAGGCACGAGAATCTCATTTTGAAACTATTCCATGAGACCGTTGACATTCAGCAGATGTGGAACATTGCAAACATATTGCAAACCACTGCCGGTCCCTAGTCCTGGCTTCCGCTACTTTCTTGACTCCCGCCGCTCTGTCCACGTCCACAGTGCCGTTCACATCGCGGTCTGATGAAACAGAGATAACAGGAGAGGTGGAGAAGGGAGGAGAGTTGTCTCCTCACACTTCAAAGCCGAAAGGCATTACCGCGGCTCCATCTTTGTCCTCGGTAGGACGTGACAAGAGTTGTAGATCCTTCCGTCCCTGACTCTGGAATGGTGTTCCCTTGGAAAGGAGGCTCGTTCAACCACTCGCAACCAGTCTGGAGTGGGGACTTTCATCCCCACCCCGCCACACCCTGACCTCAGCATCCTCCTCACCCTCAAACCTTCCAGTCTTTCACTCATCGCAATGCTCGTCCATCAGTTGGTCCAGCTCCTGAACCTGCACCGAGTGCTGAATGGCGTCAGTCACAGCACAGTTGGGGGGATGGGTTTGGGGAGGGGTGGGATGGAGGAAGAGATTGAAATTACTCCCCCTTTGTTGTCCTCCATCACGACCACGCTGGATTGGCTCCTGCCGCTGGCTGTCTATGGAAGTCTGGGACAGACTGTCCGCGAACATCTCGCCGCACTTTTCTCAGATGCAATTAGCTGTCTCCCAGCTTTCTGCTCTTCTCGGATAGAGAGAAAGTCTAAACAATGAATATCCCATTACCTGGTGAAGACTACTTGTCTATTCAACATCATGGCTGCCTTTGTACACGTGCACCATAGACTCACGTGGTGCTTTTGAGTGTTTCTGGACATTATTCTTTGTACACGCATTTTTTCTAATTTTCTGGAGCATAGACGAAAAAGTGGTTATGTATGATGTTGACGATCTTTAATACTTTGTAACCACAGCTTTTGATACTCAGGGTGATAAGTAGTAACCTGCCTTCACTTCGGTTGCTCTTAGCATGATTGGTAAGAAATGCTTTTTCTTTGCCTACACGCGGTGGTCGATAGTTATCGGTAGATATTGTGGTATAATAACAGTGGGAAGGTGGGTTAGAAAGAAGATAAATAGCGAATTTACGGTTTGTGTGTGTGTGTTGGGTGGGCGGGTCGTCTGAACTTGTCGAATCGTTTTCTCTTTAAAAAAAAGCAACAACAAAAAACAACAAAAAAACCAACAAAACAACAACAACAACAAAACAAAAACCAAAACCAAAAACGAATATATACACATATATAAGTACAGTTTCTCTCAGGTGAGCGCTGATGTACAACACGTGATTTGGTATTTAAAGATGTTTCAGTCGTCACGAGAAAACAAAAGATCGGAATTGTATTTTTCTCTCAGAATCATCTCCTGCTGCATATCGATGAGATTTCTTCTTATTCCTATCATTTTCCCATCACTGCAGCCATGGGAGACTTTAATCACTACTTTCCTCGACTTAAAAACATCCTTTTCATTCGCTGCATGTGCTCGCAGATTTCCGTGACAGTGTCGCATCTTCCTACAATACAACCGCTAAAAATGAACCTCTGGCTCCGGAGGAGCGTGCGCCAGTCCCATCATCCCTTCTGGCCGGGATTCAACGACTTAAAGAACAAATTCTCCCAGCAAGTTTCCTTAGCAGCGCGTGCAGTGCTCCTGCCCGACAGAGGAAGAAAGTTCAGTTGGACTGAAGCTTTGGCAAAAACCGCCGGCATCATCATCACATGACACCGCCCTGCAGGTCTTCAGCGTCTGCTGGCATCTCGGCAGGTACCTTTGTCCTCAGTCACACTTGGCACAGCAGTCACAGTCTTGCCAGCACCTTGGCCTCAGACCCAAGATCTTTTAACTGTACCTAGCTGTCGTGGTGTTTCCTGAAGCATGCTTTTTTTTTAACTGTTTCAGTAGGATGTGGTTGTGGAGCGTTGCAGTATCTGATTGGCTAGTTACTCCTCAACTGCTTGTCTTGAAGATGGCGTTCAGGTCTGAAGATGACAACCTACTGGGTAGATTCTGTAGCACACGACGTACAGGACAAAAAAAAAACAAACCCAGCAACAACAAAAAACAAAAAAACGAAAAAACGAAAACAACAACCAAAAAAAACAACAACAACAACAACAAAACAAAAACAAAACAACAACAACAACAACAAAAGAGAAAAACAGGAGAAGTGGCGTCTGTATCCTAGGAGTAAGCCAGCAAGGAGTGAGATGTGAGACACCAACAGGCCTCTCAAGAGATATAAACATGGGAAGAATAATTGCCAGCTTCTTAGTTGGGTTTGAAAATTTCGACCTATAACCGAACACTTGGAGATCTTTTCATCATTTTTTTTTTCGGCAAACTCAAACACCATCCCGGTCATAGAGTGTGTGGTATTGGAATCCTCACTTATCTCGGGGCTAGCTTTTGTGAGGAGGACGCCTGCTCCCCTACCTCGTTGTCATGCCTTCGGGGCTCGAAAGCCAGTCCTGGAATAACTCGGCAACCCGCTTCCCCACCCAGTATGAATGAGGTACCCTACACTGACTACCCTGTCTGTGCAGTTTTTAATGTTCAGAAGTGCCACCTAAAGGTTATTTGGAACTGTAGGGGGAGCGGACCTGTTTACGAGATGGAGGGTGTAGGAGGAGAAGGGGTCAGACGAGGATGGAGGGCCTCTGTTCTGGGATGCCGTGGGTGTTATAACTGTTGTTGGTGATTAATGTGTTGTTGTTCCTTTCTCTTGAGTACAAAAGGCCTGTGTCATCATCTTCGTTGTTGTTGTGTAGGAGGATGAAGGCGATGTAGAGGATGTTGCTTTATCTCTACATCAGTGTCATCGAAACTGAGCTGTTGTTGCCATTATCACCGTCGTCGTCATCATCTTGTAAAGGATTCATTTTCTCCAGATGCTGAGAGAAACAGTTCATTAAGGTTAGGAAGAAGAAGGTTAGAAAACGATATCAAGGATATTTTAGGCAAGATTATCAAGTGAGACCTCGTGATACAAAGCTAACGATGACTGTAGGACCTTGACTAAACTGGTGTTGGGGACGGGCTGAAGTTCACTGTCCCCCTTTTTACATTATTTAATCGAAATAAATACATTTTGTGCATTGTTTACATTTGTTTACCGTGTCTAAGGTATAAAATGTCATGTTGACTTCTCCCCTCCCAGGCAGGGAGCTAGATGTGTTGGGTGAAGATTAAATATCGTGTCAATGGAAGGTCAACAACTGTCCTTTGTCAGGACACGAACAAGCATCGGCAACAATGACAAACAATGCGGCGAGTGTGTTGTGCCTGTAGCATACATCCGTCTGTCAACACCACAACTGATTGTTGATTGTTTGTGTGCGTTTCCATTGGGAACTAAGTAACAAACTCTTCCTCTGTGTGTGTGTGTGCATCTGTGTGTCTGTGCGTGTATATGTCTGTGTGTACGTGTATGCGTGTGTGCGTCTATGTGTCTCTGTGTGTGTATCTGTTCGTTTGTGAGTGCGCGCGCATCAGACAGGTCATGTGACATTAACAGTGAAAGTGCATTATTGTTGCCTTACCTCTCCCCTGTGTGTTAATTATATTTGCAACCCCGTGCAGCAAAATAAATAAAGGGGAGGAAGTCATGGCCAGGGGAGAAAATGAGGATGGTTGGTGCTTTAATTCCCGCTACATGAGGTGACGATTAAGTGACGTGTTGGAGCCCAGTGAGGTGACGTGTGTAGAGAGAACAACAATCAATCAACACCAACCCCAAAAATGTATTGCAGCCATCGATGTGCGACACAGGCTTGAGTTCAAATCTCACTGCATCCTCTATTTCCAGCTTCTTTTAATCTTGCTCACAAATGTCAACATTTTAAAAGGCAGCATCACCACGATTGTGCTGATGTCATCAACGAACTTCTCAAAAAACTCATTCAGAGATGATGTCGTATCATCTAAGTGTACCTTACAAGGATCTATATACGCTTCTTCGGGGAAACATTCATCGAATTAATTAATGGCTGAACGAAAGTAAATCTGTGAGCATGAGTTGTGATGGAAAACTCAAAGAAAGGGATTAGGGATATCGCAGCCTGCGATCTGTAAGTGGCTCACGGGTTCTAATGCTCAGCAGTGACGATGGAGGCTAGCACATTCCTTCCGCCCACGTCCCTGTGAGGTCAGAGTCATCAACTGCTGGGTGGACAGGCTACTAAAGTCAATGCTAATCATCATCATCATCATCATCATCATCATCATCATCATCATCATCATCATCATCATCATCATCATCAACAACAACAACAAGAAAAAAATGAAGTTAAGAGAAAGTGGAATGCAAAAACGGAAAGACAGGCTTGTTTACACACGTCAGCAGCAGAAATGTGTAAAGGTCACGTGACGCAGTCTGGCGCTGAAAATCCTCGTGCTGAACTAAGGAATGCGTGTTCTGAGGGAAAAGCAAGCGTTTTGTCATCAATTACCCCACGAGCTAGTACCCCTGGACTGCTGGCAGACGATGTTTTCCAGTCAACTACTAAAACGATGCATTACACGACAAAGCTTCCGGTTTAGTCACATTTTTTGTTTTGGGCTCGCCGAGACTAACAGCGGAGAACTTCGCAAGAGGCTAAGCGTTGGTCTCGGCAGACAGCAATCCACCTACACACATATCCATGACTATCCGAACATCTGTAATTCTCTCTTTTTCTCCATATTCGTTTCTTGGAGGGGTCCTCGACCCACCAAATCAATAATTCAATTCAATTCAATTCTTCGTTTCTTTAACACGATTTTTATTCTTCCTTTCTGCAGTGCTGCAGGACTGATGAAAATCCTTATTTATACGAGCGCTGCTCTATCTGTACTCTAAATATTTTCCAGACAACTAACATCGACATCGTTGAGTATCTGTTACACTGCCGACAAAAACACGACAGGTTTTCATCGATTTTTTCTTTTTATACATCCATTGTCCGATTTTTCTTTTCCCTGATCGAAACTGATAGTCTAAGGTACTGAAACTCTTGCACAAAATAGAAAAGTCAGTACAATGGCCTCGTTTTCAAGACATTCTGTTGACACAAGCTGAAAGCAAACTTCGCTCGGCTAATTATGACTTTTTCTCCTCTTAATATTTTTATATTGCACCTGTGCTGTCGTAGGGCTGAACAAAAGATATACTTGCAAAAAAAAATTCATATTTCTCGGAGTATATTCTTAGTGTCAAGAGTAGTGTTTTCTTTCTTTGCTTTTTGATGAGTATTCCATTCAAACTGTTTTGCAGATACCGACTCATCCTTCATCCATTCAAGTCGAGGCTCCCGGCAGGCCTCTGCATCATCGCCGTGTGGGTGGCTGCCGTCTGCATGGTTCTGCCCTTCGCCATCTACATCAAGTACATCGACCTGGGTGCCACCCTGGGTTCCGACTTCGACGGTGTCGGCATCTGCTACGTGTCCATCGAGAAGCGCATCGAGGAGTACATCCGGGCTCTGTTCGTGACGCTGTACGCCATGCCGCTGGCCGTCATCGCCTTCCTCTTCGTGCGCATCTCGGCGGAACTCAAGTCCCGCGAGGCCACGTCCATCTCCATCCACTTCGCGTCGCAGGGCGGCGGCGGAGGCGGTGGCGGCAGCAACACAGCCGCCTCATCCGCCGCGCGAGACCTGATCGACCACGCTTACAAGGCTAGCGGCACGTGGTCCACGTCACACGTGACCTCAGGGGTGTCCGGAACCGCTGGGAGCGTGCGGCTTGACCCCGCGTCTTCCGGCGACGAACTGCCGCCCTTGCCGCCGCACCACCTCCACCACCATCACCACCCACACCACCATCACCACCACCATCATCATCATCACCACCACCACGGCCACGGCCACGCCCACCACCACGGAGGAGGGAGTGGCGGAAGTGGTGGAGGCGGTAGCATCAAAGCTGGGGGATCACCCGGAGGACACTGCCGCGACTCCCCGGCCAGGATGAAGCCCTACACCACCGAGCGCTCCACGCAGGACTCTGACGACGACCTGGACCTGGCCAAGGAAAAACGCACCCAAAACTATCTCATCACCATGACGACCGTCTTTGCCATGTGCTGGTGCCCTCTGAACATCCTCATCCTCGTCAACTACTTTGTGCACGAGAACGATAATAACGAAGACCCGTACGACATCACCTACATCACCTTCACCTGGTTTGGCTTTCTGAGCACCTGCACGACCCCCGTGCTCTTCGCCTCCTGGCGCATGTCCTCGGCCACCAAAGACAGACTCCGTGGCTATTTTCGCTTCAGCAACAGGCGCCATAACTCGGCTCAGGTAGGCTAGCTCTTGTAAGGACCATTACAGACTTGACATCCGCTCAGGTTGACTAGTTAAACTTTCAAACTTTAACCCTCGTCCAGATGTCACTGTGCACTGCTGTTTCCAACGATTCCCATCAGCTCTGTGAATGCTGTTGATCACGTGTAAACATTTGTCTTTCTGTCATAAACGTTTCGTCGCAGATGTCTGCTGTTTCCTTTATTGCTGTTGCTCCTCTTCTCATACCTACACCGGCAAAGTGTCTCCCGAACATTGCCAATGCACAGTCCTTATCTCATCCCCAAGTTCTTGGAGTTTCAGGAAAGAACGATAAAGAAGTTTGAATAGAACATTCTTGCACTTGAGTGTTTGTATCTTTTGTCATACTTACTGTTCGCTTAGGGCCACCTCACACTGTGCTGTTTAAAGCCGCCATTAAGGGGAGGAGGAAGAGACAAGGGGTCATTTTCAATTATCTTTCAGCAAGACAGCAAGTTTTCTTCTGAGCTATTTTTTTTCTGGAATTTTTACAATAAAATAATAATTGTAAAGACCAAAAAAGGCAATATCGAATTTTTTAAATCGAGAAATATGCCAACATTGAAAAAAATTCCAGACAACGCTCGCCGGTACCAACAAAAAAATCAAAACAAAATTTTTGCTATCAAATTTATTTTTCAACCCTAATAGAAAAAAATGCAAACAAGCCAAAATCAAAGATTTGCACATCAACAACACAGTTTATCAATCGTTGCTTTATTTTAACACTTCAATACCAATTGTCCTGTGTAAACAATCCAAAAGAATCAAAACAAAACAACATGATCAATATGTTAACTGTCAAAAAGAAATTCCCGAGTGCAAATAACGAACACATACCCTGTCAGCCAGGATCATTTGCCCAGTTCGGGGTGGGTGGAAGCTAAAATCAATGAAAATGATGTATGGCGACCTGGCAGTGTTTGCTTGCTTCATGCCCAAGATGGTGTACACAAAATAATTGATAAGGGCTTTCTAAATCCGGTGTTTCGAATGCTATTTTTTTTCTCTTTTTCAGCGTCGGCGGTTTCAGAAGCACTACTTGAACGGAAACTGCAGTAACCTGTTTGAGGAACAAATGATTATGGACAGCCGCTTGTCAAATGATGCGGAACATGTATGATTTTATTGGCGTGAAATGTTTGTGGTTTTGTGAAGAAATTATGTCAGTTGAAGCTGACCGGTGACATGGCCGAGTTAAAATCCACACCAGAAATTACAATGATTCATTTTCTGTCTCGGAAGGAAAATGCGTGAAAAGTCACGATATGTCTTCGAAGCGATGTTTTCAATGTAAAAAAATCGTGTGAGTGCGAGTGTGTGTGTGTGTGAATGAGAAATGGAGGAAGTGCGTGCATGCATGTGTAGAGAGAAAGGAGGGAATGTTCATGAATTTAAAAAAAAAATTAAATTGTTGAATTGCTAGAAACCTCATGTCAACATTGTCTTATAATATTAATCTGGCTGTTTGCAATATTTGTATTATGTCTGTGTGTGTGTATATATATAATATTTTTTCATTTACTTGTTGGCTTAAGTGGCATGATACATAATTTATTCATCTTACATTTACAAAAAATAAGCTCTCATTTCACAGCCGCAGAGAGGATGCAGAATTCACCATTCTTTGTTCTCTCTAAAAAAAAAAAATTCTTCTGCTTCCTATTCTTAGGTTTGAAATAATATTACAAGTCTGTCCCTGGCACTTCGTCTTCTCCAGAAAGAGCATCCACCCAGGCGGAGGCTGCACGAGTATTGATCCAACGTCTGTCCATGACGTCATGACACTCACGCATGCGCAACAGCCTGCCTCCCAACACTCCAGCAAACAGCAGCTCGCGCGCGAACACACAGACACAAACACACAAACACTAAAATACTAACATCCACACACACGCTCGCGCACGTGCGCACCTCTAGTATCTCATTCATGCTTAGAACCTCTGTCATCGTTGATGTGCAATGTGTCTTCTCCACAGGAGAGCTCGATGGTCGCTCAACACTGCTATTGCAAACAATTTTATTTTTCAAGCACTGCTCCCGGTTACCTTTTCTGTGTTAAATATTTTTTTTCGAAGCATCTTAACATTTTCATCATTTTCATCTCATTTTGAGCACGGTATATATATATATTCATACTATTGTATAAATTACTTTTTTCCTTGTTAACACTGTCTCAACAAGACGTGCATGTTTCCTAGAATGTATTTTAAGACGATACTAACCCTAACCCAAGCTCTAACAGCCCTAACCCTGTGTTAGTTTAAAATGTTTCAAATCAGGGTTTAAACATTTTGCAGTTAGACACCTAGAAGAAAATAATCAAACCACAAAATTACTTACATCTGACTCACTCTTGTTTTGTATGTTTGATAAATGTCGTAACCTGAAGGTAGCAGGCTTTAATAGGTTTACAAATGTTTTAATAATCTTAAATTTATATTAATAGGTAACCTGCTACAAAGCAGGAAAAATTATTTTTGTAAGAGTGAGAGTATCCAGAAACATGAAGATAAAAAGATGGCAGCATTATTTGTTTTTGTTTAATGAGAAGAGCCCGTTAGTGAAGGGTACAGTTGTCATGAGGTTTGTAAGACAAGCCCTGTCTTGTCAACATCTTTGACAAACATTTTTGAGAACGGAGCAGTAGGGGTGTGGGAGGAATACAGGTTTGTCTTTAGTAGCTCTAGCCTTCTCTAAACCTGTCTCATCAAAGTGAAATAACATCAAACTGGTATCAAAAATAGAATAAGACATAGTAGTCTTACAATCGACATGATGTAGTCAAGGGTCAACTCTTTCTTGCTCTTACTTTCCGAAAGATCTCGGATAGAAAGACAGAGTGTTGCAGTCGTGTGTTGATGTGATAGTCAAGAAAATGTTGATATGATAGACGTGGTGGTGGCTGAACCCGGTGGAGGTATGAGTTGTAGTCTGCATGTGATCACGTGGCCTAGCGCTAAGGAGGATAGGGGAGGACAAGCTGAGTGCATTGATGTGACTGAGCATGCGCGTGGCACGATTAAGGTCATCTCTATCTTCCAGAATACAAAAACAGAGCGCACAAAACATTTTCCTCGGTTTCTCTATTTTATTGTCACATTCACAGATCACAGTATTCTCGCACGCCTGGACTGAGTTATAAATATTTTGTAAATATTTTTTCAAGCTTCTTTCATTTCTCCTTTCACAATGTCTATTTAAACTTCCGCAGCATTTTTCCCATTCTCATTAATGCAACACAAACCCGTGGTTTACTTAAACCAGTTGCAATGTCTTTTTAAAAATTCTTTTGAACTGCATTATATGAGTAACAAAAAGACATTTTTTAATCCTGAGTATGTCTGTATTTAAAGTCCAGTATTTCTATATTCGTAACAGACAAACTTTTCAACGGACGTTGACAGATCGGACACAAGGGAGTTGTATTCTTTTTCCATCGTGTATAAATGAACATTAATAAGGCCAGGAAACGTTTGTGTACAAATTATTACTGTTGTTATCAAAACTAATCATGCCATGATTCTTTATTTATGTCTCACCTTTCATGTCTGTTCGTGTATTCCACGCTTTGCCTGACCTCCACCCTCCCAAGCATCCCATCGGGTAAATCATTCTTACATCTGAGTTACTGAAGAATTGCTCCTCTTGTTTTTTTAAGAAGACAGGGAAGAAAAGTAAACAGTTGGTCTTTCTTTTAAACATGTTCTGATTTACGCCGTGTTGTCAAAAAAAATATGATAAGCAGAGTTTATGTGGATATTACAAAATAGTGAATCCAGTATAGTAGAAGTACGAGGTTCATCACATTACTTATGAAGGATACATGATAAACGTGTGTCAGTAATGTGAGAGCATTTCCTCTCCATGCTAGAAACAAGCTCGTGATAAAACAAACCATGTGACACACAGAAAGGTCCATGGACCTTGTATCACCATCTCCTGCCACTAACCCCTACACACCTTTACAAACAACACGAGAAACAGGTGACAGTCTGCTAGGCCATTCCTGAACACAACTCTTAAATAAATGACAAGTAACAGTGTTTATGTGTCTCAAATATCATTATTTATTTATGAGGAAGTGCTAGTTCGTTGCCATAGAACACCTGTAATATTTGTAGTTGTACAGGTGTACAGGGTGACACTCGTGGCTGCGCGTCATTTCAAGACCAGCAAGAGTTCCTGGACTTGTTATCAGCTTCATATTTTTAAAAATTGTTCCTTATCTTAAGACTGCGTCCTTGCAGTCGTCCCTGGCATCGCCTGATCGTCAAACATATCGAGTGACGCATGCTCTGTCTTCAGCGCCTCCGCTACAAGAGAGTTTCGAGTTTCCGTTAACTTCTTGTCGTTAGGAGTGATGACAACGCACGACTAAGGGTACAATAGGGAAATCTCACAAATTTCGGTTAGGGGTTTCAAAAAATACTAAGCAATCCAAAGTAGATTACAAAGCATGAATGATCACCCTGCTAACTTTTTTTATCCTAAAGAACCTAAAAAAAAACCAAACTCGTCCTCTTTTACTTTCCTTTCGAACTTCATTTTTGGTCTTATCCTTTGATTGTTTAAATTGAAGATGCTATACCTTTCTTTATGTCGCTTGTGTGGAAATTGCTTGTAACACTGTTCACTATGATCAGCATGACACTTTTTCCCTTCCTATAGAAGTAGACACAATTTGTGTTTTGGTTGCTGCTGTAGTGGCGACACTTTTCATTTAAGTCCCAGTGGTATTACAAAATCTTCCTATTAATTGTTAATAATTTTATTACTCGTTGATTTATTGTAGTGGAACAAATTTTAAAGTGGACAATTGACTGGCAAAGTTGTTTACAGTGTTAAAATTCCACATTGTCCACCAGCTTTTTAAGCAATCGTCTCTGGATCTTGTGGCACAGACTGACATGTCATGAAGGGATGCCAGGCGTTGAGTCATTCTGGGCTGCTCTTGTCACTCTCAAATAAAATCAGAAATCAGCAATGAAATTCTAGCAGTTTAGCAATCACAATATATTTTGTTTCATGGAAATGCGGTGCTGTTTACAAAAGTTACAAGTAATGTTTACTGGGGTTACTTTCTACCCACCCTGTAGTTGCTACACATCCTGTCGGTCTTCATCAGTCATAGAAATGTTTGTTTACCCTGAACACCCTCAGTGTTTGACTACTAACCTACAAATATAGGATCCTCATAATTTTCAGTTATGTCTGACATAAGGACACAAAGAAAACAATAAATGAGGCTGAAAAATAGTAAAACTAGTTTGGGAATCGGTTAACCTGTGGAGACTGAAGATGATGTTATTATTCGCTAGTGTAGCTACACTTTGGAAGAAATAAACCTTTCTTCAATGCCCCCAGTTTGTAAAATATTGTACCTCTCTCTCTGATAATACAGCTGTTTATATGTGTACATTCTGTCATACAAGCTGCTATGTATAATCGCATGTACGGTTTATATTTTGTGCAGCGATGGAACACGTGGCGAACACGCCGACTGTTATTGTTATCAAACCAAATGAATATATCATTGCTTATTGTGATATTACCGAGTGTTACTACATGTGCATTGATATGGTTGATCATATGTTATGTTCTCGCGTGGCGCAATGCATTGTTATGATTATTACAAGACGTTGACTTCTTTGATGGTTTGTGTATCAACGTGTGTCACGTGAGCTGTTCATGGAGCAAATAAATCTGAAAACTGTTTACACTGTGTTTGTTGTTTATTGTTCTGTGTTCTTAGAAAAGGATTTGTGGCTTTGATGTGAAGATATCTAAATTAAATTGCGGTGCAGCCATTAAAATTTATTTCTTAACTCATTCGCGTCTAATTCCCAGAAGCTGGATAACAGCAAAGTGGCCGAGCCAAGCGAGTATCGAACCGCCTGCTTCCGGACTCGGACGCCAGCAGTGTAAGCTCCATTATTTTTCGTCTCTGGCCATCTCCACCTTGTTGGTTTAGTGAAAACATACGAAAATAGTTATTATGTTAAATGTGTGCGACCCAACGGGTGTCTAGAAGATACATTAAAACATATGTCTATACTTAAACCTCTCTCTCAATCTTGCTCTCGCCCTCTCGTTCATTCTTGTCTTAGCAGTGTCTTGTTTTCTGTCTTTCGATTTCTCCTTTAATTTCTCAGTATGACCCTATCAATCTCTCTTTCTATTGTTCTTTCTTCTTTCATCTCTTTCGTGAACTCTTGCTCTGTCACTCTCGTTTTCGCCCTGACTGAGTGCAGTGTTTGTGTTTGTGTGTTTGTGTTTGTTTGTGTGTGGGTTTGTGTGTATGTGTGTGTGTTGGGGGGTAGGTGTAGTTGACTACAGCCTATCCCATGTCTTCATTGGCTCCTGGACATCTGTTCGTGCCCTCGTATGACTCAGTGCCCGGGTGCCTGCACGGTTGTGTTAAGTGGAGGCTTTCCGTGACTACATCCCAGACTCCTAAATTGTTCCGGTGTCCTCGCCCTGTCTCTCCGTCTCCAGACTCTCCTCAGTTTGACACCTTTATTAAACTAACTGCTTTCTTCTCCGCTATCTCTGGCCGCCATCCCACAATCCCGCCCTCAAGTCTAATCACGTGACTGCGGTAACTGCCTCCCTTCTCGCTCTCATCTTCTTAATCACTCCTTGCTTCCGGAAAACGAGACTGGGTTAGTGCCCAAGGAATCCAGAACTATTCCTTTTCCCAGGAACCGTGGGATATTGTGAGAATCATGGGATACTGGGAGAATTAGGATGTCTAGGAGGGCCTGAAACAACGACTACCTTCCGAAAAAAAAAAAATCACTTTACAGCTATTTCTCCTTATTAAGTTATCCACTTTTTCTTTCTTATTTCCTTCCTTGCTTTTTTCATTTTGTCCATTTTTTTCAGAGTTTATTCATTTATTCATAGATTTATCCAATCTAAACTTGAAGTTCTGCAACTATATATTTCTATTTTGGACTATGCATTCTGGTAAAGTATTGTTTTGGATTTTTATGCTCTTTTCATTTTAGTTGTTAGTTTACCATTGAAACTGTTTATTACTGATATCCCTCGCGTTAGAATTTGTTGTTTTTTGTTTTTGTTTTTTGTTTTTTGTTTTTTGAAAAAGAGACTAGTATAGTTATTTGCTCGAACTAATTTTGTTATAGTCATAGTCATAGGGTTAGTGTTCGATTTAATGTGACTTGACTCCTCACCACATATTTCGGCAACCTTGGTTTTTATTACATTGTTCCTTGGTGTTCACAGCATGTGACTGGAATTACTTCAAACCCGGAATTGTTTTGCCTGTAAACAAAAGTATCAGAATTCCTAGAGCCATGGCAGGATTCTAATGAGAACAGTAATGGTATTTATTTTTAAGAATTATCTACACTCGCAGGGACGCACTACGCCAATGAACAAACAAGCACGAATGCATGTAGGAATAAACGTGTGTGTGTGTGTGTGAAATGTCACAGAATACGAATCAACTTTTCATATTATAATTATCACCATTCCGTCACAGTTAAATCCGATATTTATTACTACTTTGTCCACTATTTCGCGAAATAGCTTCTTTCTGAGTTTCTTTGTCCATTACTTCAGGACGATTCTCCTCACTCAAATAATTTCCACTACTGTACCAGACGACACTGAGAAATCGCAGCACACGGCTTCCATGCATCTGAACACAGCGCTGTGTATATTAAAATACCCATCATGCATTCCGTCTCACGACTTTCCGTCTTGGGAGCAAACGAAAGGCACGACCTTTAGAACTGTTGACCCCGGAAGTGATTGATGTGTTCTTGTGGGGAGCGTAGACGTCATCAGAGAAAGCAGACGTTATGAAAAGCAAGCAGTCACTGGGATGCTCTCGTGGGCCTTCACAATGTTTTCTACTGTAGATCGCCATGGGTAGGCTTTGTGTCTGTTCATGGAAAGTGAACTGTGTGAAGTGTGTGTGAACGATGCACCACGGTGGTGGGCGACCTGATGATTTATCTGAGGATTTCAGCTTTTTATTTTTTTGCCTTTAGCCAATTTGTTTCAAAATATTTTTCCATGCTTTTCGTATGACAAAAATTACATGCTACAATCATACAATCATCGCGCGATGTCTAAGAAAAGTCCAGAGACTGGATATAAAAGTTTCCAATTTGTCGATATGAAAATATTCATTGGCACAAGTGATATACGAGGTCTGTCTGAGCAGTAACGTGACTGGTGTCACAAACAATTTATTTCAATTCCAAACATCAAACTACATGGTTTACCCTTTAAAGTAATACCCTCAAGTCCCATGCACTTTTCCATCCTTCTCCGCCATTCTTCTATGCACTGCTGGAAGGAATCATCTGGAAGTCCCTCAGTTCCGTTGTTATGGTCCTCTTGATGCCCTCCAGTCCTTTAAAAACAATTCTTCTTGATGATCCTCTTGAGCTTGGAGAAAAGAAATGTCACATGGAGCAAGATCAGGTGAATAGGGAAGTTGTTCCGGTCTGGCGATGTTCTTTCAGGTCAGGAACTTCCGGATGCTGAGGGCGTTGTCAGCTGGTGAAGCAGCCACGACTTGTCCTGCCACAACTCTACATAGAAGCATGACACACTGGACTCGACAGGGATTATTTTAATGTTTGATAATGAAATAAATTGCGACATGAGTCCCATTACCTTTCAGAAAGACCTCTAAAGACCTATAAATATATATAAGAAAAATAACAACCTAAAATAATTTTAGTCCACTGCTTTTCAAATCTCTAGTTGTTTTCTTACCCTACCCACACAGTAATTTGCTGCGTTTTTTTTTTTACAATATTAATTGAAATTTTTTTTAGCTTCTATGAAAATGATCTCTAATTTGCCTTTATCTCCATGTCCTCCCAGCTTTGCTTACTACCTGTCATTACCAGACCAAAGATTGATCCTCTGATTAAACTGATGTGAAATATTTGTCTTAAAAAAATGCATGCATCACGTGTGTGCCTGGATGCACGCAATGTGATATTTTTAGATTTTCTCTCTCAAAATAATCCGCATGATTATAAACAGGAAATAAACGGTTATTACCTCTTCAAAGCACAGTGTTTGTGTGACTCAGACCAGAATGCTGTTTAGTTGACAGAGATGAAACAACTTTGGCTGAGTACAGTCCACATTACTCATCTTCTGGCGGCAGCATCAGCTTCAGGTTTCTTTCCTAGTAATAATATAGAAAAACAAACTGAGGTTGGGACTGACACAAGGCAGCTGACCTGGCATAAGGACACAATGATATTTGGTATGATGGGAGCATCGTCTGGAAGACATGAGCAGGAGGTAAACGGGAGGGACAGACAAGTTGAGATCAGGAAGTAAGGAAGAGAAGAAGTCTGGAGAGGGACAATTAAGCCCCGGGGATAATGTGTGTACAAACTGTGAAGATGTTTCTAGAGTATCCCTCCTAGAGCAGGTCCACAAAGACAGGACACAGATTTCCATTTTAATAAGAGCGGAAATGAAAATAGCAGATGTTTGTGTGTGTGTGTGTTTGTTGCTGTTGTTTGGTCTGTTGCATGGTGTACTAAAGAAGAAAAGTCTGTAGTGAACGGCAGCAGCTGAGAATACCACTACAGGGCTTCTGATTACGCAGAAAATTGCGTACAGTACGCATTAAAAGTTCGGAGGACCCCTTCAATTTTCATCAATGGGGTCCCAGGGGACCCCTTCAAATTTGGGCGAAGAACAGACACAAAATTGGGTAGGTGTAGTGTCTGACGTCGTAGACCAACCTATTCATGTCGTCTGCTGCAAGGCGAGAGTAACTTCCCTTGCACTGAGTTTGTTTTCCCTTACCAAGAAGAGTTCCACTAAAGGCCGATATCTTCCCACCGGGGGGAAGTGAGGGGTATCGCCCGTGCAAGGGAAGGTAGGAGTACACGAGGTGCGGACTGCCATCGGCCAGTCGTCTTCAACTACTACCCGGACAAAAGGCGGGGTGGACATCACAGGCACTGCCGACTAGCATGGCAATAAATCGTCTCCCTCACCCAGTACTTGCGGTAGGGTCTGAGCGTTGATGCGAAACGACTTCTGTCTGAACATTCTGTCGGGGTTAGGACTGACTGTATTCTCCACAAACAAACAAAACTAGAATTTAAAAAGGAGAGAAGAATGAACAGCGCAAATGACACAAACATAAAAACAACTGAATTGATCGCATAATGGTCAGGTTAGATAAGCGAAGAAAGACACAGTGGGGGCACGATGTTGCAGTCGTGAATTGTTGGCCATTTGTAAAAGTTCAAAGATTGGACTCAAACCGAGGTGTACTTTAGGTCAGTCATCAGGAGGAATGAACTGAAAATATTAAATATTATTATCCCCTCTTATGAGTAAAGAAAGATGTAAGGAAAGACAGTATGTTCAGATAGAAGCCGTTTCGCCTCACTTTTCTTAGACCCTACATCAAGTACTAGTCGGCTGAGAAAGATGTTTTATTGCTAAATATAGTTTGCAACTGAAACTCGTTTAATTTATTTGCACAGTTTCAAACACCTTCGATCCCCCTCCATCTCATGATTTACGTAACATTCAGAATCCACTGAATGTCACTGAGCTGAGGGCGCCACGTCTTGCCGAGGTTCGCTTTTCTACCTTGCGCCAGGTTTTTTTATCCCAACTTTGATACTTTTAGCAACGTGCCACCTCTCGTTGATGTTTCTTACAACTCTAGTTCTCACTTACTTATTAATTGCCAGGTTACGGTCGAGAACTTCCTTTTGAATGATGGCCTCTGAGGCATTCATACTTTCATACATCCTCTCCCATCCACCACAGGTGCAGCTTTTTTAACTTATTTCAAAGATGTCGTTGACAGCGTGGTTAAATTCATTGCCTTAGAAACGGAAAGAAAGTGAGCACCCCAAGTACAGTGAGCATAAGCTCATCACAGATGCTTGCACAGACATCATGGCACAGAAATCTCGCCATTACTGACTAGACATTACAGTGCTTTGTGTGCCTGAAAGGCAGTTGAACAAAGTATGTTGATTTGTTGATTTTTTTTCTACATTGTAAAGGGACCCCTTAGAGTTAGCCTGGGACCCCTTAGAAATCTGAGGAAGGGGTCCCTGGGACCCCAAAGAATTTAGCCTTAGCAGAAGCCCTGCCACTACATGGACAGGAATATGTCGAGAGCCCATTACATGCCGGCCATAGAGTTGTTTTATTCTCCACCTTGTTGATTTAATGGGCTGTAAAAGCACTCGGCATCGTCACCCTCCAGCATGCCGGATGCGTGTGAGAGAGAGTGTGAGATTTACGATGGTGAGTGTCGTTCAGCCTGTCACTGCAGGAACGTGAGGAGCAGCATGTCACAGAGTGCAGGACCTCCAGCAACTCAGGAACCAGACAGGTGAGTTGATGAGAGAGAGAGAGAACGAAACACGAAAAACAAGTGAATGAAAGAAAATACAGATACATGAAGAAAAAGATTATGTCTTTTTGTCTGTCTGCTCGTTTGTCCACCTGACTGTCTGGCTGGGTGATTATAGACGTGTGCTAATCCGTGTTTGTATTTGAATATTTTTTTTCCCGTTCTTGCTACCTCCAATTTGGTGATGCCAGGTTTTAACATCGCTTATCGAAATCGTGTTGTATAAATATGACTATGGGGCTGGGCATGGTGCTGTTAAACATCCAGACGTACTGTAGGCAGGCAGACGCAGACATCAGTGATGATGGAGGAAGAGAGATGCAGGGAGGCAGTTGCCAGGACTAAAAGCGCAGTGCGCGAGGATCGATCCTGGCTATTCTTAGCCGCGCGCCACCCTGACGACACGGAGTCTCTTATTTGGTCACCTGGCCCCTCCTTCTCCCCCCTCCACTCTCTCTCCCCTCCCCACCCCTCCAAATCAACCACTGGTTTCGGCAAATGACAATCCATTTACGTAAATCGCTAGCAAATGCACGGAACTCACGCACGAGGCGAGCGGTAGCACGCTACAGTAGTGGGGAAGGGGTGGGTGGGTAGGGAGGAGATGGAGGGTGAGCCTGGTCGGCGGTCATCACCAGAGGCCTGCAGTGTGATGCGGCTCCCGCTCGCCTGGCGACCGCACTGCTGCAGAAACATGCTGCCGGCAGAACGACGATCAAGAAAAGAATCCCTCTCATCATCACCATCATCCCTCTTTCTCTCTCTCCATTCTCTTTCATCCTCTACAATCTGCTGAAGTCAGGCTTTTCTACCCCCTGAAGACCGTTTTATTATCTCTTCGTGTTCTGTCTGTCTGCACTGTAACACTGCCTGAACCTGATGATCTCATGAAATGTTCGAGCACAACTATTTCTTAGTCACTTGTATTTAACGAAACTTCAAAAAATTAAATAAATAAAAAATATTATCTTTTTGGGATCATTGCAAGGCCGAGTCATTACAATCATTTTAATTCAGTCATAACTCAGCAGTTAGATGGGGAACTGGAGAACTTTTATCATTATCAGTCCAAGTCAGAGATTACAGCGGGTGGGGGAGAAAAGGGAGAGAACCCGTGACAAGGTGAATCAGCGGAGTTGTCGTTACTAAACGGATTCGCGGAGAGATGAAGGAATGTTGACGACCCTGTCGACGGCAGTAGCGAGGCTTCAAGAGTGAGTTCAGGTGTACCAGTCAGGGTTAGGTCAGCCTCACTCTGTGCGACTAGTCACAATAGCTAGCGAGCCAACAACCTGAATACATCTTTGCAAAAAAAAAAAAAATGTTTAATTTTTGACAGAGAGAAAATCTACTGTTCGGTACAGGGGAAATATTTTCTCAGGTTGGCGAGGGGAAAGTTTTAAGGGGACAGCATTTAGATAAAAATATTCGTTGGAAAGAAGGAGTTTTGAGGAGCCTGCGTAAGGGTTCAATAAAGTGCATGTGGGTCTGTTGCGACTAGAAACCTGAACTTCCGCTCCTTTGTGATGTTCTTACTGCTGCAGATCGAAGCATCCACACAAAGACGACCCACATACAGGACCGACCCCTGACTCACCAGGAAAGAAAAACACAACAGATGGTCATCCTAAATTAGCCCCAAACGAGGGGATGCCAAACAAGTTCTCTGTTAGTGTCTAAACGAAAGCTCGCGGGGGAACGGAGAAATGTCATTTTCTTCTCTGTTCTTTGATGTGTGCTCCTGGAGTGAGCAGTGAACAGTAACAGTGTGAATCCACTGCTGCATCCTTGTCTGCGAGTCGTAGACGGCCACAGAGAGTGCAGCAGCAGCATTGTGCAGGGTATCTCCTCCACCCCCCCCCCCCTTTTTTTTTTTTGGGGTAGAACTCGACTCGATTCTTCTCTTCCCACCAATTCTTCCATTTCTCTCTCCTCTTCACCCATCCCCTCCTCTCATTTTTGCGTTGCTAAGTAATGATTTCTGGCTTGTTTGTAGTGGTTATATTTACTTGCACATTTCTGTAACAAAATTGACCTGTCATTTTCAGTTATGTCCGTTATCTCGTCTTTATTAGCGGCACGTTGGTTTGTCTTTCTTTTGTGTGTGTGCGCGCTTACTGTTTATTTTCTATTATATTTTGCTGTAATTTGAATTAAGTCGAAACCCCCAAAAGCTATCTTGTAGCATTTTAAGGTCTTCTGACACCACGCCTTCTGAATCAGAGAGAATGCTCCTTCAAGCCCGTTCTTCTAATTTATGCGATAGTTTTTCTTTTTTGCTTTAATTTTTGTTTTGAGTCTGTCATTGTGAGCATTATTTTAATCAGAATTTTCTACTTCCACAAATTGATTGAGGTACTGTTTTATATATTTCGCGGGTCTTCAGACGTCTTCATTTTGTTTACAAATGCATATGATCAACTGACTATACATATAATATATTGAAAGTCTTCGTCATATGGTTACATCATTAACTGATCTTGTACATGTCCTTCAGTACTATATGGCCTACATATTTATCGGTGTAAAGGGTCTCAAAGTATGAAATAATTTATGACTTGAAAATAAATAAAATGTAGGGTGTTCTAGGTTAAAATATGTCAGAGACCGATCGACTAGATGAATTTGGAGACCGAGTATGCCCAAGTGTGGCTCTGAAGAAAAGTGCGAATGATAACAAGAGCAATACACTGAAGAAGACCTCATCATGGCCTACGATGCGATGTTCATTCATTTTGCAGCAGCGATCACTATGAGGGGAAGAGGGTGAATTAGAGTGGGGAGAGGGAGGCAAGCATACCTTCTGCCTCAGAAACCATTGGTCTAATGAGTTTATGATGGATCGGGACGAAGAAGGCCACGGAGGAGGCTGGAAGCCACATCTCGTCCTGTGTGGGTCTGCGAGATGGGGACGAGAGGCTGTCCTCGGACCTTCTGTTTGATCAGCTGGGGTGGAGAGAGCTGCTGGAGGAGCGACTTGGGGCTTGGAGAGTTGGGGGTGGTGAGAGGGAGGGAGAGAGGGATGCAGATATGTGAACAGCATTAGCTTCTTCGGTCATCGATCTTCTGCTTAGAAGCCGGCGTCTGTGAAAGCCGACGAGGCCATCGTTAACCCTTTCGAGGACTATGTGCTCGTGCATCGTCTGATCAGTTTTATGTGGGATCGTTTCCTCGCGCCAACTGTGTTAAGTACAGTAACAGTCTTAGAAAAGTTCTAGTAGGGATAAACTGGGGTTTTCAACTTGACACGATTTCTCCGGTCAACGGGTCAGAAAGATCGGCCTGGTGGAAGCGAAATGGTTAAGTTCTCCTGCTGTCTTATGAGCTTTGAATGTAAATGTTTTTAAAAAAGGGGGAGAGATGTAAGAGCTACAAATATTTTGCATGTTACATTGCGTTCACAGACAGTAATTAGTGTGATCTATATGCACCATGAGCGGGAGCTCATCCAGATGTCCCGCTATAATTGCTGTGATGGAAAGGTTAAATGTCTTTTATCAAAGGTTTCCTAAAAAGGAGCAAACAACTTATCTCAGAGTGCACGTGTGTCCTCCTGTTAGCCTGTTTGTTATCCTGTGTGCCCTGACTTGCTAGATAATTATTTTTGTGCATATTCTCTTGCTGCTTATAACAATGAACAGCAGAAGGATGTCTGAGCAGCGGGCGTGGGGCAGGACAGAAGACAAGAGTTCATCTGAGCGGCGGGGCAAGTCCACAGTTACAGGTTCTGAACGCTCGTTCCACACCAACAGACACCCCACTGCTAAACATTCGATGTTCGTAAGTTAGCACAGACAGGCACAGATGTCAGCTCTTGAAAATGAAAAAATAAATAAAGGGCAAAGAGAAAGAAGAGAGAGCGCGCACAAGCAGCACACTCACAGCTAGGATAAAAACTCTACAATCAGTGCGAAGTTTTATTTGCATATCAAAAACACTCCCCTGCAATTAGTCACCTTAGAAATTCTAGCCCCTCCACCTTACATACCCCTCTACCCACCGGGAATGAAGAATGACGGGTGAATGAGTGTTGACTTGTGACGGCGAGTGGCTCACCATGTCCGGCGCCAGGCGGAGGTACCCTGGGTGACCCAGCAGGCCGCGGGCCAGCGCTTTTCCCTTCTTCATCACATCGCTTCATCGATCGACGATGTTGGCCCCCAGGTCCACAAGCTTCCTCCACTTAGGAGTCTGCTGTGTGCTTTTCCTGCAACAGTGAGTTGTGTTCAGGTCAGTCAGTCAGCCAGTCAGAGTGAGTGCAAACATCGAGTGACCAACCAGTCTCACGAACTGAATTGTACCAATCCCTTCTGATACACAAAGACTTGTCCTAGTGGAATGGTCAATAGATAAGAGATAAGACACATCACATTTTTTGTTGTTGCTGTGGTTCGATTTTTCTCAAGGAGGGAAAAAAGTACAGATTCTGCCAGAGCCTGATGATGCGATAAGACTGTCTTCATCTGCCCCTCCAGGCCCTAGCGAATTAAGACAGAGGACCCTGACAGAACCAATTTGTCTGGCTTTGCTGCCCTCCTAAGTCGTATTCCTGTCAGATACACACCCCGTTACTGGAACTTGTGTAATCTCTTATCAAAGAGACAAAAGTAGGGCAAAAAATAACGGATGAGAACTGTCAAAGCAGCCGTCTACGTGGCCAAGTTTCCTTCACAAAATGCATCAGGCAATGACAAAGAAGATGGGTATCTAAATAATACGTGTTTGCACTCGCTCACTTACTTACTTAAGCAAACAGCCATAAACATACCCCTATCGAGTATGTCCATTTAACAAGACGAAAGATTAATCAAGTTTGGTAGTTTTTTTCCCCACATGGAGGTTACATAAAAACTTCCAAAACTTCATGTTTGATTCAAAAAAAAAACAAAACATGACTTCCCAAGCACACTCGAAGGCGTAAAGACAGAGAACTCACTCTTCTTAGTGGTAATGAAAATCTATTACTTTCTAGATGTGATGTAAATACATAAACACTTGGTCAGATTGTTTACCCAGTACCACCCAAAGTAACCCGGCTAAAAATAAAGTACTACAGCTGCATTTCCCTGAAGTGTCAGTACATTTGTAAGACATCCCCCCTAACATCACATAGGCTGCCAGATACATTGTGCAGCTGCACACTGAAGAGCCATAGGCAATGTCATGGGGGAGGGCCACCTCTGTATTATCTCCTCCATCCAGAAGAAGCACCTGCAACACTTGGAAAAAATCTGTTAAAAATACATGATATAACTTTCTATAAAATTACTATAACTGTTTACTCTAAGCATGTACACTTATTTACACTGTTTAGAAATCCTTCACTGTATGGTAGATCTCCATGCAGGGATAAAGACAGAGGGGCTTCATACACTTTTTGCACTCATAGGTAGTGCGCTTAGAATTAGCCCTCCGGAACTTGGCATCTGTACCTGCCTTAACTAGCTTTCTATAGCAAACAACACAATTTTTTCTAGTTTTAATGGGAGCAATAACATGACCTTCATACTTCACCTGTAAGCGAAGGTGATCCGGTGTCTGAGGAACTGCAGCTCCTGATCGTGTTGGCTGTTGTTCCTCGTTACTTCTTCGATTTGGTATGGTCAGCAGATCGTCACCTACAGAAGTAATAAATTCATCCAACTGCATACCTGGCTTATCAATTTGTTTCCTTACCTTTTGGTACAGACAGTGAGCCTGCACCAAGGTGAGTGACAGAAGGTGGAAAAAAAGCTTTTTCCACCATTTCAATGTCTTCCTGTGGAATGGGTTGTAGGCAATCATCTGGTCACTGTGGTCAACCCCACCCATGTACTTGTTGTAGTCAACAATAGCTGTCGGCTTCTTCTTCACACTGGTTCGAGTCTTCACATTGACCATCTGCGGCTTGTGTAGGGTGGTAAGGACATTCACATCCTTCTTGTCCACCCACCGTAGCACCATGGTGTTCTTTAGGCGCCTGAATTCTACATCTCCCTTGTCCATCTTTTGTTTCATGAAGTCCTTTGGCAGGCCCACTCTGTTGTTCCTCACAGTTCCGGTGAAGCCTGTGTTGTTGCAGGCCAGGTCCTCAGCGAGAGCTGGACATGTGTAATACCTGTCTGTATACAGGCAGTAGCCTAAGGACTTCAGGGGCTCCATAAGGCGTTGAACCACATCATACGGTCTGTTGCTCAGTCCAGGCATGCAGCAGAAGACTTCAAAGCGCCAGACATACCCAGACTTGCTTTCGCAGAGCTCGTACAATTTGATTCCCCACTTGGTGGGCTTGTCCTTCATGTAGACCTTGAAGCCTAGTCGGCCTTTCCAGGGACACAAGGCCTCATCGATGCTGATATGCTGTTCTGGCATGTACACAGTCTGGAAGGTCTGGAAAATGAATCAAATTATCTGTTTTTTTGTGTACTGCAAAAGGGGCGTGGCACTCTTGTATTCTGAATTCAGTCAATTATAAATCAGATGTTACTCATAAGGTAGTTCTTTTAAGCACTACTTATAAATGGTGTTAAGTTACATACAAGAGATATTTCATTTGTTATGAAATGACAAGCAATAATAAAATTACACTGACAGCGAGGGCGAGGCATGTAGTTATCAACAACACTGTAATGATTTTGGATTTTTAAAAATAGAGAACTGTGTCATCCATAAAATAACAATCCGACTATAAAAGCAAATACATGTAACATCTAAAAGATAAAAACCTCAAAAAAATAAGTTTTAACAACTACTTACATGGTTCAAGTGGTCTATGAATGGTCTCAACTCGTGCAGAGGATCAAAGCCAGGTTGCCCTTTTGGAACTGCTAAAGAATTATCATTCAAGTGAAGGAATTTAAGAATGCTCATGAACCTATCACGCTTCATTACCTTAGGAGCAAATGTCGTTTGAAGAAATGAACGTTTTGTCCAGTAATCAGTCAATCTTGGCTTCTGCAAAACGCTCATATGTAAAATAATAGCAAAAAAATCATACAGCTCACAAACGCGTACAGGCTTCCACGTTTTTAGAAAAGACCTAGCTGGAATATCAATTTTAGATTTTTTAACCTTATCTATTACCTGCTTTGCAAATAAATTTGTTTGACTTTTAATCTTCTTTATTTGATCTTTATTTATAAAGAGATTAAAAAAATCGATGGGCTTACAATCTTCCCCAGGGGGAAGATTCAGTGAGTCCCTCAAACCTGGCTTTGCGAGGAAGTTTGGTCGCATTGGAAAATCACTGAGGTTTTCACACCATTCGTTCATGAAATCTCCCTCTAAAGATGACGGAATATCCTCAACCTCGTTGTTTTCCTCGTTATTTGACGATTCTGATGCAGGATGCTCTTGATCTGCGTCGATTTCAATATCCTCATCTTCCTCCTCGATGCATGCTGCTGTCACGTGCTCGTCTGAAAAAAGATTATTAGAAGTTAGATCATCTTCATCTTCCTCTAATACTACATTTTCCTCTGAGTCTGTAGATTGGCCGTCCTCGTTGTCCCATTCTTCCACCTCCAACTCCATTTCCTCTTCTGATTCTACCGAGAACAAGTCGCACGCTTTTCGAGCCGTGTATCGTCCCGCCATTTTTCCAGTGGAAAAGAACGGCTACTCTGGGAAATTGACGATAGTCAAAACAGAGTAGCCTCCCTTTAAAAGGGAAGTAGCTGTGTTCACAAATGTCCAAGCTATCGTAACTAATCAATTTCTTTACTAAAAAAAAAGCTCTGTAAACGCAAAAAAAAAAATCAATAAATAAAAAAAAATAAAAAAAATTAAATAAAAATAAATAAAATAAATAAATAAAAACACGGTGGTTTTGTGCGCGCCCGCCGCGTGGAAGTGGACTGTGCTCGCGGGCGAGTTTAAGACTCCGTAAAGTCAACATAGAATAAAAACAAATTCGGTCAAGAAAATATGTTGTAGTTTATTTATATACCAAGATCAAAAACTTTTTTGTTGATGTCAACGAATCACAGAGATCTCTAATATATATGAACATCGCAAATAACTTTTTTTAAGACTCAGAACTTCATATTCCTAAGCAATGTTTGAACACACAGTTATATATATAACATCCAGTTATAAAAGTGTCAAACCGTTGATACAAGTTTCTTTTATATCGACTCCAACATCGACTGTGAACGACATTCAGTTACATTTAAACATTCAGTAGCAAGAACTACGAAACGTCTGTGAAAATAGCAACAAATAAATTATTACAGAAACTTAGCCTCTGGTCTTCATGTCTTTCTTGTTATTTTTGCACCGAGCCTGGCACCAGGTGCTCTTCGGCGAGAACCATAAACTTGACAATAAACCCTCTTTGACAGTTCAGAGCCATTCGTCCTGTTCATTTTTTTTCTAGGTTTATTTTTTTTTCTTTGTTTTTGTTTGTGACTCATTTCGCGTTTTTAACATCTTACAATAATGCCTTCATTACTGAAAAGTTGCCGTTAGCTCGCTGTTGACGTCACGTTCAAGGCAAATAAATAATAAGTAAATAAGTAAATAAATAAATAACCTTACATTCTGATGACCACGGAAGGATAGACGACTTCTATCTTTACGTCTTCTCGGAATTCCGAAACTGTAGATCATGTGGACAAGGGATTGTGGTTAATCTCCCGACCCCTGGTTCATTTCTAGAACATTAGTTTTAAAATAAAATCACTAGAAAGTTTATCTTGCGAGAACAGAACCGGGGGAATTCGAGGAATGTTAGGGAAATCAATTGATACGCATGCTCAAATGGAGGACATGGCGGCTGCACCATCGAGTTCCACGTTCATGAAGGCTGGCTCACACGTCCTCGGACAGCAATCCTCGTCTCCACATGCAAATCCGTGCCTAACCTGAGCAGAAGCCGCAATAAAGTGCTGCTGGAATGGCAGATGCTCCCTTGAGGGGCCGACAAGCTAGTTCATCAGCGCCGTGGGTGTAGAGTCTGTTTTGGCACAAAAACCTTTGGCATCGCATTGGGAAGGGGAAGCAAAAGGGACTGAGTGGGGGTAGAGGGGGACCGGATCGAGGGCAAAGAACTGCCGACAGCCTTCATTTGTAACGTGTAGAAGAACGCAGTGTCATTAATGAGCCAGTATTGTCCTGACACCGTTATTGCCGGCCACAAATGGCGGCTGGTCTCTCCCTGCAAATTAGCATCGTCCTCAGACAAGTGCGTCGTCAGTCGTGGTCACTGCCTTTGCCAAGGTGGGGTGGAGCTGGGGGGTGTTGTTATTATGATCTCGCGAAAGTTGAGGCTGAGGCGTAAGGTGAGCTGATGGACCACAATCAGCAATTAACGACTTTGACAAGCTGTAGTAACGACATTTTGATGGCAAAATAAAGGTTAAAATGTTAATCAACGGCAGAACTAATGGCCCTATTACTGCAGTAATTAAAGACGGTCCTGTGGCTTTGTTATAGCTTTGTTGAGATTTGTTAATGAGACTGTTATGCCCTGTCTCCGTCATCAAGCGGCAGGCAGGACTCGATGTGCCATGACTATGTCGGGTTAATCAAAAAGCAATATTACCCTACTGACCTCAACCTAACTGGTAACCAAAAGGGGAAAAAGAACGTTTATTTACAGAAGGAAACCCTCCGGGTGGTACATTTGTTGCAGATGAAAATTGTTACCACGTTTCCTTTTCTTCCCCGCCTCACTCACTCCATGCTTTGTTGAAAAGATCTGGGCAATTGGCTGCCATTTTGCTGTGTCCAGTCTTATGAAACCAAGTTTACTTACACACTTCTAAGGTTGTAATTTGTTCCATTTGTTGCATGATTTTGTCGACTAGTCATCTCATCCTAGCGACTGTTTATGTCAACACGTGGCAACCCAGCATCGCAGCTCTGTGCCGCAACTGTCGGTCGCCAGGAATCATACATCAATGTTCCGGAACCATGTCGGCTGACCCTAGGGGCATTGTAATGTTGTCCCTTTGTTGTTGTTTTATTACACTTTTTATTGTTTTAGATCAAAAGAGATTCAAAGAGTAGTTAGTTCTTGTTATCAGATCTTCTCTACAGGCGCGCTTGTTTATCCTGCGGAGTGGTTGTAAACACAGAGCGCCACCCACCCGGGGTGCGCTATATTGCCCAAAGCAAAGTCGAGTTCTTGTGGTCATTTCCTCACAAACCTTTCATGCCATTCTCCATGATATTTCTGATGCTATGTGGAAAATGTTTTCAGTTATGCATCCCAACACTTTCAGTAGTACTGTTCGTCATATAATGTGAGCAAAGTGTTGTGCATTATAAAAAAGTATACCCCTTTCAGGAGGCAGAACAGAAATTTGTTCATAAACCACTTATGAAGACTTAAAGCAAACCGATTCCTGTCCCTATAGGCTTCACCGATATACTGGATTGCCATTAGTTGGAGTGTTTCCGTCTAGGTGCCTTGCTGAGTTGTTTACTTGCCTTCATAAAGACAATTTCTTCCGAAAGCAAACGCTCCCTTCTCTGCTCCTGCTGTTTGCCAGTTATCTTCAACACCAGACTGCCTCTGATACAGTGCTTGTCACTATTACTTTTCGCAGCTTGACAACCTTTTAGCTGATTGTTCCACAGATTCCACAATGTCCACCCTGATGTGCTCCTGGTATTTTTCTTGCTCATGTGTGAGTTCTCTGCTCTTCTCACCATGGTGTAACGTGCCATCGAGGGGTGTTTGATGATGTCTGGGTCTTATTTCGAACTAACTTTCAAAAAATCGCGGTTTTTTATTTTTTTTTTTTTTTTTGGTCAAAATTGTCATGTCCTGTTCGCTGTCTATGATGAATTGCGGACTGACCTTTGCACTCGCGGTGTTCTCTGAATGTGAAATGACTGTGTATAGACATCACACAATGTACAGATAGACATGCACCATTGAGGATGCCTAGTGGGTCTGTGTGGCCGTCTTCTGGATGACATCTAAACTCACGGATACTAAGCTAGGTCTCGTCACATTTAACGGAATTGAAAGTAAACTCAACTTGGTATCAGTATTTTGTCTGGTGTAAAACTCAGGGTGACTAATATGATCACCGAGGCCACGTGAACAGTTATGGCGAACTGCCAGGCTCCTGGTTGGTGATGTGTGCATCGTGCTACCGAGTTCACGTTCTCCTGACATACTTTCTTCGTTCTACATTTTTCCGGGCAAGGTCTAAAAAAATCAGACATTATCTTATTTCTCTGCCCACACCTACTGCAAAGGCAGCCGACAGGTTTGATGGCACTCAAGTAAGTTCTTTCAAACCTAATTCGGTTGAGTATGTTTTATCCTAGTGCTGCAAGTATTTGACAAATCCTGTGAAGAGAATCCTCTTCCAGTATCTAGACCTTCTACTAACAATGTCTACATTAAATACTTTTCTTTCGTCTGCTTCAAACTTGCACTTACAGGAATCCTTCTAAAGAAAGTTAACCTGAATTCTGGTGTTTCAAAAATCTAGAGACTGGAGCATCCATCTCTCATTTCTCTAGATAATAGAACGTATTGTCTTGCTCATGGGTTACCCAATGGTAATGATGATCTTGTCTTACCACGAAGCCTGTCATCAGTCGCACTCACACGGATTCATCCTTTTTGTATGCATCTGACCATGGGGATGTCTCATTACTCTCTTCTAGACTTGTCTGCGACAATCGATGCCATCGACCATTGATATTATGCTAATGACTTTCATCGACTTTGGGAGTAAGTCACAACCATCGTGCTCAGTAGGTTTGAATCATCTCTTTCCGAATGTACACAGTCGGTAGCTCTTGATTCACACCAACAGGAAAGTGTTCCTTCTCTGTTCTGTCTTCACTTCATTGACTTACTAGGGACACGTGACTAGCTTCCATCAGGGCACTTATACAATGCAAAGTGACTCCCTTTTTTCCCGTGAATGAACTGTTGCAGTTTTTCTGTTATATCTACTCTTATTCGCCACTATAAATCATCAAGGTGCTGATATCTCAGGACGCGATGGCTTGTGCTCGATAACCTGTAGCTAAACCTATGCGCAATATAAACATTATTTTTATTAGCATCCATGAATCTATCATCGCAGCCTGTAGTCGCCATTCTTTGTTTAACCCTGAAATATTTGAATGAAGTGAAGTTTATCAATCTGCGTGTGCACAAGAAAATAATATACAGAATATCAGAGTATCCCTGCTAGACAACAAGCCTTTTTAATATATTTTATTCGTGTTTAAGCTGCTTAAAGGGGGATTCGCCCCCCTCAATCACCACATCCCCTTTATATTCGTACTCTCTCTCTCTCTCTCTCTCTCACTCACTCACACACACAGAGTCTGTCAATCTCTCCTTAACGCCAGAAAATATTTGTTCTACAGAAAGAAAACATGTTTATCATCTGTAGATATCTTGTCCATGTGCGTGTACAAGATAAATTAGTGGGATCCCTTTGCTAAAAATGTTAGTTTTCGTAATATTTCTCCTCTTTTCTCGTTTCGTTGGCCTTTTGGTAGGGAGGTAATTACATCCCAGGATGATCTCTCCTGACCCGGACCCAGACGTAAAGGTTAAGGCAGCACAAAGCCCAGAGGATAATCAGATCACAAGTAACTATATGTCGCCTTACCCTCTGGCTTTACTGCCAGACAAAGCAGAAGGTCACTAAGAGAGACTGACAGCAAAAACCCTAAATACTCTTCTAACAGGCTTTGAGGTCGGCATGGAAACAGTCCAAGGCGTTGGAGGTTGTTAGAGGGCAAAGGTCGGCAAAAATCTTTTGGTGGACAATTTCTGGCACACCTACTATTTTCATTGGTTGTACGTCCTTCTCTGCCTTAAACAATCCTGTGTCTCATTTTATTTTCGGAAAGTTTTCCATGGATGAAATTATTAATAAAAAAGCTTGTAGAGAATATTTGTGAAGGACCGAGTTAACGATATTCTATTCTTTTGGACACAAATAAGCATTTCCCTCATTTTGTTTTCATCAAAGTTTCATTAATCCTAGCTAGCGCTGGTTTGCCCTCACAACGTACACAAGTGCTGAGATAAACAAACTGCAAATAAGTTATTTCAGTTTTATTTTTTACCTTTTTCGTGTTAATCTCATATTTATAACCCTGTGTGGTGGGAGGGAGCTGCTAGGGGAAGGACTAGAGTCCAGTCACCAGACACTGAAACTGCCTCCCTCTCACGTTCAACATAGATTCAGGATGAAGGGGAACTACTCTGTTCAGTTACTCATAGTTCTCTTTCACTTGTATCCTCCCTTAGATGTTTCAGCGAAACCATTCGTGGTGATCGCCTATTGCCAGCCTGACTCCCGTCAGACCTTTCGTGAGAATTTTACGTTTTAATGACTGAGGTCGGGAAGACAAGCTAAATCATTTGAAGGTATCTTTAAATTTTGAAATGCCGGTCCTAGACAAACTGTGTATTTTTAAGACAAGAATACGACATCGACATATAAACATAAAAACTTCATTTGACTTTCATATATAATAAGCAAGCTGTCTTGGTACCGAAAAACTTTACTGTTTTAGTCCGTTCCACAAAGTCAATGCACACACACGTCCACAAACAAACAAACAAACAAACAAACAAACAAACAAACAAACAAACAAACAAACAAACAAACAAACAAACGAACAAACAAACACACACAGAGTAGACACAAACACACTCTCGTCCCTTCCACTCCGTCCTACCTAAACAAACCCCGGATGCTCCTCCATGAATATCCATTATGGGCGACAGTGGACTGTGTATGAGGTAACGTGTGACTGGTGAGGCTTCCTTCTATAACAGAGACATTGACATATTTTGCAATATATATCGACTTTTATTAAATGTTAGTATCCTAATAATTGTACTATCCCAACACTCCAACATTGTCATACTCTCATAGATGACTCGTCGTCGATGATGACGTTGACGAGGCTAGGCAACCCAAGTCAACCAGTTTTTATTTTAAGTTCGTTCAGTCTTCAGCCCATCACCGGATGTCAGAAGGGCCTGAGGCAGGTCTTGGTGAGGTCGTCTCAAGTGCTTCCTTCCGACTGACCCTGTTTGTTATTTTAGTCATTCCCATGCACTTACTGAAACATTCATCATTCAAGTTGATTGACATATGGTTTCTGGTCGTGAGAAAAGGAAATTATTTCCTTTATGTCGAAACCACGGGAGGGTTGTTGTGCTAACCACTAATTAGTTCGGATGAAAAAGGTGGTAATTTTTCAAAAAATGTGTAACTGGGAAGGGGGATTTGAGGTGCAGCTGGTTCAAACTGACAAAGTCAGATTGTTATGAGGCTGAAAGACATTAGGAAAGCTAGTAATTCCACCGAGTGATTTGCACACAGGGTACAGCAGTTTAGGCTTATACAACAACAAAAAAAAACTTGTTATTGTTTCAAAGAAGTTTCTTATACAGATACGAGCTTTACAACACACTTCACTTGGATTAATTAGATGAGTTCATGCAGTGGTTGTGCATTGACTATTGCCTGATGAAGCTTTTGCTTTCCTAGCTCATATATGCATGGCTTTTACATGTTTGTTTGGTAAATAAAATGAGAAATCTGGTAATTGGAAACAAGGGTGAGGGTCAAATAGTGGCATGGCATAACTTTCAAATGAAATAATCTGTAATCGAAAACACTGTCTCTATGAAATCTCTTTGCTTTAGCCCCCACTGTCCCTATTCTCTCTCTTCTTTCTTTCCTTCCGTCTCTCTCTCTCTGTGCACACACTTCTATCACTACATGTATTTTGTTGTGGTGGATGCAGTGAGTTGTGGTAGGTCGTGTGTTGTTTCGTGTACTTACGGTGTCTTGCTTCTGACGTCATATATACGTCATTTGTTCCACGTCATTTGGAGCGGTAAAAAGACGTCATACATAAGAGAGAACCAATTGCTCTAAAAATGGCCAAGTGAGCGGGAAAACACAACAGTCTTCTCCGCCATCTTCTTTATGACTCTCTCAGTGACATTCCTGTGAACTTGTGTCTCTTTGATTCTATTCACCTACAAATCACTTCATCCTCATCGTCATCTGACGGGGGCTCGTCGAGCGTTGTGTGTGTGTGTAATACGTCGTGCGTGTGTGCAAGGTAAGTGTACGTTCGTCACGTTACAATAAATAGACGTGTTTTCAGCCAGCTATTATTGTCATCAATACTTTAAAATAATACAATTCTAGGTTTAACAGGTGTGTTAAAGTGCTCTGCTCTCGTACCACTTCCCACCATTGTTACAGTATATTTAGTTACCTATAATAGGAGGTTTGCATTGCAGAACTGTATTCACAACCTCATTTTCAAAATTTTAAGTTAGTATTATTACGCAGTTAACACAATACCAAAAATGTCCAGGCTACGAAGGCTTGTTACATTTGGTGATGCTGCTTACTGAAGGAATCTCCAAGATTCAGATAATACTGTAGTTGACACGTGACGTTACACGTGACTGCGTCCACTTACGTGACAGAACAGATGTTGAGATGTTAAAGGGCAATGTCATTAATACACTAAAAATCTTATAAAAAGTATATAGCTAATTAACAATACATCAATACAATACAAATAACAAATGGGGCGTGATTTCAAATACCTGTTATGCTAAGATAGCATCAAAATAACAAATGAATCTAATCTGCAGCACAGAATGTAATACAATACTTGGCGACGTCTATTTTCCTTTTGTAAAATTGTTATTTTATTGTACGAAATGGTTAGGTAGGCTGAGCAAAGCAAGTCATGTCACTGAACTTCTACGCCGTCTTTGCCGAAAATACAAGCATCAGCTCATCAACTCCTACTCATACCATCTTATACTATTTCATACCAGCTCATACTCATATCAAAATTTGCATCATCTATCAGCAAAATTCCGAAAAAAAGTTCTTCACTGGATCGTTACGTTTTAATTTCTGTGTTTCTCTCAGAAATACCCAAAATGCTTAAAATATATTGCTTTGTTTGTCAAGTGTCCCGTCGATACCCTTGTGTTCATTTTAGAAATATCCACCGCAAGGAGAAGTGGGTAACCGAGCAGTTCCAGGACTGACGTCCCGGAGGTTTGCACACTTGCCGGTTCAGTACCCGTGTCGCGCACATTCCCAGTAGTCACTCTCACCTCTAGTTTCTCGAAGAACAAATCATCTAAGCTCTTTTTAAAATATTCTATAAAGATGGATCATTTCCACTGCGAAGGACCTAGTTTGCCAAGCATCGAATCGATTGAAATTCATTAAAAAAAATGTTTAACTTTTCTCAACCTTTCGAGAGCTAAGGTATTCTGCAAGTTCCCACAATTTAGAAGGTTACTGTTACAATCTTGCATTTGAAGCGAATATTACTTACCTGAGCATTTCTGAATAATTACGTCCTTTACATGATTACATCGTTATAAGAATAACCCCTGCAGGAACATTTTTTCATCCGTCATATATTATGACAAAGTTAAAAGAAGTAAACTCAAACTACGTGAAGGCGGTTCTCTTTAGTCCTTACAGAAGTTAAGTCATTGAAAAAAAAAAATGTGAGAGTACCTGACAGTATGTTTACATTAGGACTTCACATTAACAACTTAAATTTACAACGTAGGTTAAATTAGCATAAAACTGGCTCCTTAATAAATATATTCACAGCTTGGTCTCACTCAGTTTACATTTGTTTTTAATATTAACCACGTTCAACGTCTAAGTAAGACTTTGAGTTCAAAGTAACAAGTAAATTATCTGCCAAGCGAACTGTTAAAAATAAATGTTTCTCTTTCGGCATGATAACAGTATCCGCAATTCGTAAAAACAATTTTAAACGTCACAAGCAAGCAGAGGTCAACGAGGAGTCAGGAGTCACGTGTAATCGTTTAGTTTGACTCAGAACGTAAGGAAGTGATATACTGGCAAATCTTGGTGTGTTCAAGTATATTATACGTGTGTGTGTGTATATGTATATATAAATTTCTCTGAAAATTAACTTTGATTAATTTTTCGCAATACCAGGTAGTCCTGTCACAAATATCGTCTTACCTTACCGAATTTATAGGAAATACACATGAACCTCTTTGTTGGCTGGTTTCACAATTCTAGCTTTTGACATCTGACCTTTGTAAAACATTTTATCAGGAAAGTGTTCTGGGTGTGAACGTGCGTTCAGATGTCCAGGTGTGCGTGCTATGTGGTAATACTCTTCGACTTGCAGGAAAGAAAGTTCCGATACAACCTCGCGAGACGGGTGGCAGACTGATCGCGCAGCCACACCCGAATCTTGCCGAGCGACTTCATCTCCTGCCTAAAGCGCGATGAGCGAGAGTAGTAGACGAAGATGTTGAGCGAGCTATCGACGTAGGTGACGTAGAATGCGATGCTGGTGATAGTTAGATACATATACGAATACTGCCCAGAGGCAGAGAACTCGGGCACGCACAAACGAGCGATGGTCAAGATCGACATTGGGATCATGCAGACGATGTACACGCACGACACCAGCACCAACATGGACGTCAATGCCACCTGGTGCTCCTGGCGCTGGATGCTGGAGAAGCTGGCCTGCTTCCTCCACAACATGGCGGCCCTCAGCCTGAACACCGTGATCAGGGTCGCGACACATACGCCCATCATGGTGGCCAAGGGCGTGACGATCATGAAAAGTACATCTGCGATCGCGTTGAACAGAGTCTTGTGGCTCAGCCACATCGAGGTCGGGACAAGCCCCCACTGAACCTCACCTGTCACGTTGTTCAAAAACATCACAGGTCGATTCTGGAAAAAATTGATGCTGAAGCCGAGTAAGGACGATGCAAAGAGGATGACTAACACCAGCGCCACCGTGCGGGTCCTGACGAGGCTATTGGCGCGCAGGGGCAGAACCACGCACAGGCAGCGCTCCACGGCCACCAAGAGGCTGACGCTGCCGGACAGCGTGCGGAACGTGTGCATGACGCCCACGCTGGGCATCAGCAACCGGAAGTACAGCTCCTCCCCGCGGGTCTTGTCCGCCAGCTCCACGAAGGCCGCGAAGCTCAGCGGCAGGGAGGTGATGACGTAGCACAGGTCAGCCAGGGAGCGAGTGAACAGGCAAAGGTTCATACGATCTCGCAGCCCCTGGCGCATGAACACCAGGCAGCACAGGCAGTTGGCCGGAAGTCCGGCGCAGGCTACCAGCGGCTTGCACACGCAGTTGAGGATGGACAGCGTCCAGCGATACGCCTCTGGCGACAGGTCAGCAAGTGCACCTGGTGTGTCGTCAAAGCCTGTCAAACTACTCATAGCGTACAGGCTAACTAACACTAATGACAATTGAATAAGTCATATTCTGTCATTCAGTTTAGATGGCGACGAACACTATTGTTTTAAAATAATAATTCAAATAAAGTTGGGCTTCTCACAACATCGCTGAAAGATCTCTGAACGCTCATCGTCTTTAGGTTTTCCCTGTAATTTCACCTGAAAAAAAGAAACGGAAGGAGAGACATCAGTCTAGCGAAATTAAAAAATGTAGGAAAGTTTTCAATTTTTAAAATAAAAATCGTGCGCAGGGTTTATTAAAATGACAAGCTACCTCAACTGCCTATAGTTTCAGGTATATAAAATAAACCTGATAGTACTTATCAGCGTGATAAGGTCACCGTACCTCTAATCCCTTAACAGACTATTCCCACTAACACCCAGACACAGGCGCACAGAATACATCAGCAGGATATATTGCTGAAACCTGGTTTCCAGGAAGGGCTAAGGGGTTTTTCAACATGGTGGATTAAGAAAGCACTTGTACTGAGTGCAGAGAGTGATTTAAGTCTCGCATATTTAGGAAGCTGATAAAGAAACGAACTGTGTGAGTGAGGACAGTGCTTATCAGTGTTTATGAGCACCCAGCTAGGATTCTCTGCTATTCAGGTCGTTGTTTGAAAACCGCCAAATGCCTTCAGAGTTTTACACACCAATAAAGTCTAGCCAGTCGAGATGCAGGTGAATCACCAATCGTAGTTTAACAGTTAAATGTTCAAAAAGAGCTTTAATGAGTCCCAGGAGTCTCACTGCAAGTTGTGGCAGGTATGTCCATCCGAAGTTTGTTTGTTTGGTTTTTTTTTCTTTTTTGCTGATAGCATCTAATGATTTAATCACAATCAAAAGCAATAGCAGGAAAGCTACCTTTACGGAAGCTATCATAGTGCAAGTAAGATTACAATAATTTAACTCTGGGTCAACTATCTTTCTAGTCTAGAAGGACACAGCCTGCACTTGGAACTTCCTGTACATAACATTTATTTGCACTCTAGTAAGATTCTATTATTTAGCATTTAATGTAATAATATCAAAACAGACTGGTCTAGTGAAAGTTTCGATTAACCGTTCCGACAAAAAACTGTACATCCTGAAATAAAGAATGTAGCAGTAGCGGTTCGATTGTCTGTGTGAACAACATCCGTGTCTACTGAAAGATTCGGTTTCCTGTCCCGCTAAGTCCTCCCTTAGAAATCCATACAACCTCTTCTCTCTAATTTCCTCCAAACTTCCAGTGCTTGCAGGGCGCAGAATGTTGTTATTGATTACACAAAGTTGTTGTTCACAATCTATGATGGAATGTGGAAGTTCGTTTTCTTCAGGTTTCTGACACCACACAGAAAACCGTTTGTCTGTCCTTCATCAACCAGTTGTCGTCGCCATCGTCTCTCTGCGAAACTCTCTGAACATTATTTTCTTACCTTTCTCAATAAGACACTTAAAAATTCCAGTAATGGCTTTCACTTTCATGTTTCGTATTCAGAATTTGCCCTGACTGTAGACTTAATTGCTATTAGCTTTCAAGGTGTGTTTCTACACCTCGCGGCTGTCAGTAACCTAGAGGACCATCAAGCACTCACTCCTTGACTTGACGGACATGAACAATCCTGTTCATCGACATTTTACGAATGTTGCCGTGACAGTCGAATGAGGTGTATAATTTATAGTGGTGTTCTGAAGATTCCTGACAGAAAAGAAATTTTTTTAATGGACCTCTCTGCAGCTTACACTTTGCTTTTTTGTCTTTAGAACGTGTTTAGAACGCATTTCTGCAACGGATATTTGACAGAAAATCAGTAGTTGTCATGTATATGTATATCTCAGAGAAACTTCCTTCACTCTTGTAAGTAGCTTCGTTTTAAAATGAATATTATCCACAGCATTTTTCAACAAGTTTCGGACAGATTATCTGACATTTTGTGACATCACGTGCTTGAAAATAATTTTGCGCAAATCGTACTTTACTTACAACTAATATAAAATGATCCTTCGTAAATCGTAAATTCTGAATAATTAATGCACAAAATGAAATTAGATGCTGTGCGATATTAATATATCTTCCATTTCTTTTAAATATATATTTGTTTTTTAAAGCTCTGTCGCCTCTTTATCCTAGCTTTATCCAATGCTATTGTTTGAACTTTTTATTGTAGATGGCGCGCGGAAGCCAGTGAAACCCCAGAGTAAAAATTAGACCCTCGATCTTGTCACACATGTGACCAGCTCAGTCACGTGGTCGGCGTAGTCAGGTCGCTTCCTCAGCTTTGTATTCTCTGTTTATGAGACACATTGCAGAGGGGGAGCGCACTTGACTAATTGTCCTATTGCACTTAATTATGTGTGTGTCGTCTGTAGAAACATTTTTAATGAAAGCTCTTAACTCCATCCCTTCCTCTCCCTCCACACACAAAGTATGTTTCTGTATATACACATCCGTCAACAACACTGAAACGCTTTCTGCACTTGCTCAGTAGTGTGGAAGGTGCAGCTAGCGTCTGATTAATGAGATTGTCTCTGAGTGTTGTTGACAGCGGAGGGAGGGAAGACAACATTAGACGCGAATGTAGGTCAGTGTTGTGACGTCAGCTTGCAAATGGCGGCATGGCGAGAAGGTTCGTCTCACCGAAAATTGCGGGACAGTAGGTGCAGTCGGCGCCTCGCAATTATCACTCACGGCTCCCAGGTCAGCCTGACAACAACAACAACGCGACGTTAGAAAAGACTTCTCCTCGGTCAGCATGTCGACACGTCAGCACTCAACAGTCTAACGCCAGCCTCACGCCATGCAACCACCAACTCATGTCGTCCATGATGCGACAAAGACATCAAAGGTACTGAGTGTTCGGTATCTTGGGTCACAGTACACGTGATGTCACGAGCTAGCCTGAGGTCACACGAACAAATGCTGTGTGTAATCGTGACCATGAGACTTGCCTCTCTCCGCCATTGTTTGTAGTGTCGAGGTGCTGAAACTCGATCTGCACCAGGGCGCCAAGAGAGGAACATTTGATTTTTTTTGTCTCAGTACAATCCATTTTATGATTGTAGAATGCATTCTATACCTCTTCAATCCATTTTATAATTATAGCTATACAAACATGTTACAGAATATATTGTATGACTAGAGAGAGAAAAAAGGTAAAACCAATTATTTCATTTTTTTTCATTATTTTTAAAAGTTGCCATCCAATTCATTTTATTATACAATTAAATTCTTTATAAATTCATTCTAACTATACAATTTAATTTTATACAGGATATATATATCTAGAGAAAGAACAGTTTAAAAATTCTCCTCCTGGCATCCCATACTCTGAGCACGTGATCCAGCTTTAATAATAGTAAATCCCGTTTCGCTGGCTCAGTTTAAACTGTTTCGATATTACGTGTTCTTTATTTGACTTTAAATTGTCTGATGTAGCTATCAGACTGGCAGGGAGCGGCGATGGCAAGTTAATCGCACTTTCTTCCGGGTCCTCTTGAGAGATAACACATCTCTTGACAGACGATTTATCAAATCGCAGGACAGACGACCAAACTAACATCGACGTGTGCAGGTGTCAGAAAGGTCTTTTGTCTCTTGTGTACTTCAGACTACTAGCGGGTTTTCGGGTATAGTAATTTTAATTTTACCTCCAAAACATCATTGAAAAGCTAAATTGCTGCTACTTTGAAATCACTAGGCACACAGTTGATAATAAGCTACCGCCTACACAAAGTTGTTTGCAGTCACCAGAGACTGTTGTTATCATGACCACAGGAAGAACTACATTTACATGAGGGTCACAGAAGTGTTTGTAGTCGAGCCTAGGTTGTGGCTGTCCCAGATTTCCTAAAGCAAAATGGATATTTTTGGTCATTAATCTATGACAAAGTATTTTGTTATTGACTTGTTTATCTCTCTCCCTTACACTCTTTCACACACAAAGCTTACGCAAGAATCAGTGTTCTTACGATAATCTGTACTTACGAAAAATTTCATGTTAATAATAATTCGTGAAGTTTGCGAAGATGACTCATTATCAATCATTTGCATGCATATTGTGGTTTGCCTACAAATACTTCTAAAGTACTCTTTATTTAGTAATTTCTATGAGGAAATGTGTTGACTTCAATTGACGGCGTGATTAACCGCTAATTGCTCAGCTGTGCAATGTCCTGTTCAAACCACTTCCTACTTTTGTGGCAGTTTCGCTCTTGGGACGACTAGTGAGGGGTTACATCTGAACATGATGTTCAGAGGCCAAGAAAAACAGCGAGAGATTAAGATGTCCATCCACCACATCGTTGGATCGTACCTGCGACGACTTACACCTGGGTGTTCATGACTGGTCTTCCATCAGAGCTGAAGAAGGGCTGATGGTGTATAACGTGGGCGACAGACTCCACCAACCTTGACCTACCGTCGTGCGCATCCGTGGGTCAGCTGTTCAGAGGACTGCGTTCACATTCGGTCAGCCACACAGATGTGAAAGTTGAAGGACTTTGAGATTGTTGATGCTGCACGTACTTGATGACAATGAGTGTCGGATCCTTCGGCGCGAGCGTTCTGCGGTATGTGCGTGTCCTGGGAGTCATACTCCTGTGTCGTCAGCAGTTGTATGTGTCGAGCGAGTGTTTGATGAACGCGTCCACCTCGCTGACCTCGAAGAATTCAAGTGATCTTCTGATTGAAAACACGTCAGTCCCTCTTAGGGATCTGCTGCAGCAGCTGGTCCACTCAGTAACAAGCGGAGCCAAGCTAGTGGATCAAGTGCATCTGGACCTATCAGGAAAAGGCATAAAGGACTGTGACCTGCCCCTAGTTGCAAATATCACAAATATCGTAGTGTTGGACATGTCTGATAATGAGCTAGAGAACTTGACAGAGAAAGTTCTGTCCAACTCCCCAAATGTCTGGCATGTGAACTTAGCTTTCAACACTATATCTGTTATTTCTGATAAGTCTTTGCCATATAGTGTGAAGCTGCTAAACATTTCAGGAAACAGACTTCGTCGTCTTGAACGAGGAATGTTTCACAACTCCTTACGGAACCTCACAGCGTCTCGAAACCTTATTTCTGAACTTCTGCCCGGATCTCTTCCTACAGCACTAGCACATCTGGATTTATCATTTAATGAAATCCGCATTCTGTTGAATGGGGTGTTCGCGAATCTCTACTACTTGAGATCGCTTAATCTGTCTCACAATCAACTTGCAGCCATCCAGCCGCACGCCTTCCATTCGGGGATGACTTTGAGAACTGCTGACCTGTCTTACAACTCGCTGACGTCATACGAACCTTGGCCGTACCTGTTCACTTACGATCGAAATGTTATAAGGGTGGATCTCCAGTACAACAACATCTCACGCTTTACGAACGACATGAATATGACGGTGATCATGGAGAATAAGTACACGAGGGTGGATCTGGATCACAACGCCCTGCGAAGTGTGACGTTGCAGGATCTGAGCATCTACTTCAAAGGAGAGTTGCCCAACGACTTCCAGGTGGAGAACTTGGAGCTGAACATGTCGGAGAACCCCTGGGTGTGCGACTGTGCACTTTACGGATTGGTCTCACTTTACAGCACGAGCTTTATGCGAATTCTTTCGCTTGTGAACTCTCTACTCACGTGCCAGAATCCTCCTACACTTCGCGGCAAAACGTTTGGCTTTCTGATAGACAATCCAGACTTGCTGACGTGTCACTTGACACACGAGTGTCCTCCAGGCTGCTCGTGCCAGGACAGACCTCACCGAGGCTACGTGGAAGTGTACTGCGATCGCAACCAGCAAGTTTATGCTCACCTGCCCGCAGCCTTGCCCTCTGACCGACTCCTGTTTCTTAACCTCTCCGGTCACCAGCTTCAAGCTCTCGACCCAGCCGTCCCGTACGCATCCCGTCTGTACGGACTGGACGTCAGCCGGAACCACTTGCTGGAAGTGACGTCAGAGTTCCTGGACCAAGCCCGTGATCTCGTTGTGCTGGACGTCGGGCACAACCAACTAACCTCACTTCCTCCGCAGGTGCGCAAGCTTTTGCTGCAACACCTGCATGTGGCAGGAAACCCCCTGCAATGCTCCTGTAGCTTCGTTTGGTTCGGGGAGTGGCTTCGTTCGTGGGCCGCCAACGTCTCCACCACAACGACAAACTCCAGGAAGTCGTCGTCGTCGTCGTCACTGAGTGACGTCGCTGGTGTCGTGGCGGACGAAAGCAAGCTGCCGAGTGACATGGAGTCACTGACGTGCCAGCTGCCGGGAGGCGGGCTCATGATCGTCCTGGACATGACAGACAAGAGTCTAAGATGCGGGCACCTGGCCCAGGCTGTGGTCGCTGGTGTCTGCTGCATGGTGCTGCTGGTGCTGTGCATTGTTGTCGCAGGCTGGCGCAAGCGATACGAACTGAGAGTCTGGCTTCATCTTCGGACGTGGGGTCGCTGCTGCGGCAAAGGTTTGTGGGCTCATTCTGTGTTTTTATGATTCAGATACCAACTCCTGCCGGTAAAAAAATTATCTTTCTTACAAATAGCCATCATTGTTTTGTTTATATTCTTAATATTAATATTGTATTTCCATATCTAAATTTTTATCACACAAATAATCATATTAATGCTGCTTATCATTATATACTAACATCTGCAACTGTAAAATGTTTATTGTCTGAAAAGTGAGACAGTCGGCGCATTTGCTTAAAGGCTAGTTGCCGTGGTGACGAGGGGGGATCATGACCACTGACCGAGTGTCGGTAAACATTGTATCACAGGGAGGGGGAATGGTGGGTAGGGATAAACAGCAACAAAAGTTGGAATGTTTACGATATTACATTAATACGATTAGACAGCAGAAGTTATGGTTAGTACTATCAAGGACAACACGACAAAAGATATTAAGACGAAGGCGATGATGATTAGGAGAAGGAAGAAGTTGAGGATGGCAAGGAGAAGTCATGATACAAGTTGAGCGGACGTTAAAAAAAAGGGGGGGGGGGTACAATAGCACAGGTAATGCTGGTAACAATAACACTATCCTTCAGATGAAAAGTTATCTGCGTATCCTCCCTTTGAAACAGACGAAGGTCCCATGGTCGGCGACAATCAGCACCCCAGAAGGTTCAACGTGTATATATCGATGGATGAAGAGGATGAAGAAGCAGTGGCTTGGGTGCTCCATGTGCTGCTGCCCTTTCTGGAAGGGAGAACCACGCCCTTGAGGGTGTACCTTCCACTGAGGCAAGAAGCCCTTGGGGAGAGCAAGGCCAATGTAAGGACCTTTCTTTCTGTCGATCTTTCTTCCTAAAGCCAATGAACTTTTAATCTTACCTTTTATGAAATATGTGACCAGCTGCTTTCGACTGATAGTTCTGTTGCATTACATTCAAACCGATGTCTTGAGCTAGTATGGAGCCAGTACAAACTTTTTTTCCAATACAGAGACTAAATCTAAAATTAATAGTTTGTCTGAAAAATAAAATGGCTGTTATATAACCAATTTTTTTGTGTCAAGGCTCGTGCGGACGCCATTGTCGACAGTCACAACATGCTGGTCCTGCTCACACCTGGCTACGTCCAGAACGAGTGGTGCCGCTTCGAGTTTGATCAAGCATGTCGGCACCTGGAAGAGGAGAGCGCGGGCAAGCTGGTTCTCCTCAAGATGGCTGGCGAGGACTACAGAAACGGCGAGCATCAGGTCGGCGTGACCCGTCTGCCAGGAGGCGGAGGCGAGATGCTGCCGGCCATCGAGGGGCGTGCGGGAAGGTGTGGTGGCGCGGTAGATCACAAGCACGCGCAGCAGAACGGAAATGACATGCGCCCTGCATCTGCGCTGCAGCCGAACCGTGACGCTGTCATGAGAGGAGCTTCTCCTGGCGGAGACAACCGTCGTCTTTTCGAGGCTGCCACGCCTGATCCAGTTCCGTGTCCCGTAGCGAGGACGACGGCGGTGGTCCACATCTGCTGCAATCCGGAACTCGCCGCAGCGGTGCCAGAGCATCTTCCTTTAGATGCGCGTCATTCATGCGGCCGCAGAAGGCAAGTGGTGGCTGGCGCCTCACGACGTCAGCGAGCTCTCCTTGGTTGCAGCTGGCTCGCCCGGTTGCGGTGTTGGTGTGGATGTCGGACGTGTCGCGAACCTGGACTCGCGCGGCGGACACATACCAACCACTTGGAGTTCACTCAGTTCTATGACGTCACGGGTCAGCCGGAGACCCTGGAGAGCCTTAGTGCGTTTCTAGGGGAAGGGAGGTACATCAGTCTGGGGGAACACTTGTGGCGGGAGAAAGTCTTTTACGAACTGTCCACTTACAAACAAAATTGACCACAATCTCTCTCATATACGTCGCTTCCATGCAGAGACAGTTAAAGGCAATGGTGAATGCTCAGACAAACGTGCAGGTCGAGCTTGCACAAGAATCAGTGTGTACATATTAGTACAGCTGAAAACAATAGGAGAAAATCTACTTTTCTCCTCTGAGCTCTGGAGTCTCTACGTACACAAAATGAATGTAATAAGCGATTTAAAGGCAATTGTGCATGACAATTGTGCATAAATGTCCTAAATGGTATAAATGTTATTGGGTTGAACAATATTTCGCTAAAAAATACTGATAATATATATATATTAAGAAAGAAAAATTGCTAAATATTTAGATACACACACAATTGCCTTGCGTCTTAAATGTAACAACAGTCAACAGAAGTCAAATAATTACACTTTCTTTATTTTCACTAAAATTGTTAAATATACTGCTAGTATATTTATATTATAAAATGTATTGCTAAATGTATCTATATACACCCACCTAGAATTAATTGGCCTTACATCTGAAATGGTGTCTATTAATTTAAAATTTTGAAAGCCCTAGAACAACCATAATCTAATAATCATTAGCCTAATATTAATATGCGAAAAAAGTAACAAAATGTGTGAAAGTGACACTTGTCAATACAACATTTTGTGTAAAAGTCTTAAACATGAAAGATAACATGGTATCTAAAAGGCAGCTACTATTATCATTTCCATCATACATTCGTTTTCATGGTGTGCACATTTCTTGACATATCTGCCTCTGTTTTCTTTTAATTTCTCCTTTTAATTCTGTTGTACAGTTTAAACATTTTTTTCATACTTCTCCCTCTTGTTTTGGTATTCAATGATTTTTATATATATATATAAAAAAAAAAGCAGAAGTATTGCCATTCATGTAGCATGAGCATTCGAGTTTTCTGCCTAGTTCTGCTTGATCTTTGGTTTCTTCCATCCCATATGCTCGAGAATCGGTTTAGCAGACTGCATGGACAATGGTGGCAGATAGTTCTTAATGTACTTCCTCTTCCACCAAGCACCTCCCACAGTTTCATTTGTTCCAAGTTTGGTATAGCGGTACTTGTAATGTTCTGCTCGGATAAACCTGAGGATTGACAGGAGCAACATAAAAAAGAGAAAACATAAAAAAACACACTGTAGAAGTCAGAAAAAACAATGGACTAAGCTGTATTTTAGTATCTTAAACTGCAGATATTTTGCACAACAAACAAGTAAATAAACATGATAATGCTTTTTCATTAACTATTATTTAAAAATATTAAATCTTTCCTTGTTCTCTGCATTTCCGTTTTGGAAACAGATAAGTCACATAAAAGGTTCGTTCCAACTTCCCTCGTACTTATAAACATACTACAAGATTTACCTTCCCCATATTGTGCTGAATATATTTTCATGGGAGGCATACCTCATATACATATGTTTTTAAGCCAACTTCTCCCTCACAAAATATGATCAAGATTTTTGTTTTCTTTTTTCAATACCAACTCACTTGGGAGGCTGCTTGCCAGCAAAAGGGTTGTAGGCAATGAGACTCACGGCATCTTGATCATTAGCGAGAAGTTTGATTGCCAGGTGCACTAGCCATGGATTTTGATCAAAGCTCTGAAAACACCCAAAATACAAAAACAAAGCTTATGAAGAACACTCCATGGTGAATAAAGCTGTTTTACATTTATTAACCACTCAATCTGCACTAAAAGTGACTTTTTTCATCCATTACATCTGTTCCACTTTCTTTTTATGGGTAGTAGGGGGAGGGGTGTAAAACATTTGGGAACACCCCAGTAAACTGTCTTCAGGCAAGAACATTACATGCACTGGGACAAATAGGAAAAAGAAGTTCCACAGAATGAGATGTGCACCTGAAAAGCTGCAAACCACATTAGCCAGTCCAGGCGGTAGTGGTAAGGTGATATCAAACACGGTCTTCGCATGACATTTCCTGGTTTGCATTTGAATTCGTATTCTTCCCAGACTGCATTGGGACTGAAGGGGTCATTACTGTATGTGCCTTGAAATATGACTTCTGTCCTCTGCTTTGTAACACTGCCAAGTAAAAGAATTTTGTTTATGTCTTGTGCTATTATCTTTGTAAGAGATAACAACATTATGAAAAATTAAGTAATTAGTTATGTCAAAAGTTACTGCATAAATATATAATGCAATCATCAACAAATTTTTCTGGCAGATAATGAATTAGTTACTTGAAAACATGATTAACTCCCCTGTCCTGTGGTCAGGTGTAGGAGGTAACAATATGTATTGTAGGTTGGAAACATTGGTTTCTTTTTGTATTACTGAAAATAACAATGATGTTTTATCTCTGATGGCACTTAATAAACAATATTCAAATGGTTAAAGAGTACTAGCAGGCTAAGAGACTCTGTAGTCCTTAATTATCAATCACATATTTAGTCAATGAAGTAACCACGACAAATTTTAAACTTTCTGTGTTTATCACTGGACAAATATGCTAAATCACAATGTATGAAATAAAATACACATTTAAAAAAAATCAAGTCCCATTCAAAAACTGCAAAGAAATATAAAAATATTTTAAGAGGGGGATAAAAGTAGATCTTTCACTACCTGACATGAAATCTTTAAGTTTTATTTTTAAAAGTAAAAAAATATAAGTTAAATATACCTGCCAAATGCTCCATATGTATTTACAAGTCTCAAAGGGTCAAAAGAAGTATTCATTGCCTGTCGTGAAGACAATAGGTTCTGAACTACTGGGATGCTTAGGTATGCTATAAGCAGTCCTACTCCAATGTTGAATACACGCCTGATATACATACCTGCATGGACAATTATGGATTCAGTAAAGTTTTCAGAAAACAAGCGTCAGATTATTTAATTTTGTATGACTTTCTTATCTACAAATGTTAAAATAAAGTATACAGGTAAAGAGGACAGGATCTTATACTACAATGCATTGCTATAGCTCCACAATGCTCCATTCTCAGATAAAATACTTCTTCGTAAACATAACAATGACTTGTAACTCCAAATTGAATTATCATACGGCAAAAAAAAGTTTTATTGCATACCTATGTCGCTGGACGGGGAAGAGGTAGAGTTATTCATGTTGGACTTTTGAAGTTCAGCCACCTGTTCAAGTACTCTTTTGGAGAACATCCAAGAGTAACTGGCATCATCATAACAGGCCAGATTTGGCAATATTGTCAGCCAGTTGAGAAAACTCAAGTTTCCACTGATGATCAGTACCACCTGGAAAATGACAAAACTTTGATTCTGAAGTCAGCTAGAAACTTCTCAAAATGACTTTAAAATAATAAGACTGTGTGAAATCACCAAATCCTCATATGCTATAGTGAAAATGTAAAGTGTAAAATAAGAAATAAAGCCAATCTTCCTACTTCAGAAAACTAACTTTAAAGCTTAATGCCCATATTAAATAAATAAGCAGTGCAGATCTTTTAGAATAGAAAATATCTTAAATAGCACAGAGAAGGGTTCTTGTCAAAAAGGAGTGGTCAGTGAAGTTGAAAAACATAATATTGTACATTTTAACCTTCCTTTCATCCTAACAAGTATTTGTTTTCATACTGTAATATTCCCCCAATAAAATGAGACCAATCTATCTGTCCATCTCATCACATGCACTAAGAAAGTAGTCAAGAAGAAGCATGCTGCATCCAACAAGCATATTCTGTGTGTCTGCCTTCTCAGAAAAATCAAAAAGGTAAAAACAAAACCACAGATCATGTTGAGGTGAATCTTTGAAAATTAATTTCAGATTGATGGTTTGAACTTACTTAATTTCAACAGAATCCATATACCTGAAAGAGAATCTGGAAAGCTCCCCCTAGAAGGCAGAATGGACGCGGCATGAGAAGAAGGAAAGGGGCAACCAGCTCAATGAAGTGGTTGGACAATGTCTCAAACTTGTGCCATGCCTCAGGTGCTTGATGCATATAGGTGCTCATAGGGTTAGGCACTGGCTGAGTCTAGAGGAAGCGATAACATCATTATTTCTAGTAATGTTAAATACATCCAATGAAAAATATCCACTCTCTACTAATAGATGTTTCTCAACTAATAAAATCATGCAGTCTGACTATGAAGCAACTCCTGCAACTTATAATTGGAAAACCATATCTTCAAGTACTTTTAATCAGAACTTCCATTTTTAAAATAGACTTATATCAAGAATAAAAGCAGTATACCTCATAGTGGTAGTTCATGCAAGTAAGATCTCTCCAACACTTGTCTCCCCTGATCTTGATCAACCCCTGTGAGAATACTTTAATCCATCAATTATAATCAATTATGATGATACTAGTAATTTAAAAACTTAGGTAGTGTTGTTGCCCAACCAAAGTCAGTGCTTTGCAAAACCTACCTACACTTTTACAGACTGAAATAAATGTCACTTGAATGAACACCTTCACTCCGCTACAGACATGCACTAAAAAAAAAATAATCTAAGACAATCACTACAGAGGCCCAATATTGACAGTGTTTAAAAATTGTTGTTAGTGAAAAAGACAGTAACATGTGATCTGAGAGAAAACAGGCTCAACTGTATAAATCCAAGAGTTGTTTTGTAATGCAACTCCAATGCAAGAAAGAAACCACTGCAGTTTTCAGGTGAAGAACAAGATTCACTAGCAGGTAGGCATTTGACGTTGTTCTAGTTGTGTTTTGTTTATTTCGATCTCAGACAGACATGACTCTGCTGTCGCTAACACTGTTTCCAAACCAAAATGGCCTGTTAGCTATTCTAAGCATATCTAAATGCTGACAACACAAGGAGCACTTATAATGTTTGATAAATATTAATATTTTGAAACTATAGCTTTGTTCTTACTGCTCCAAGCATGATCCTAAATATCAACCACCGATAGCCCATGATGATAATAAAAGATGTTGGCGTTTTACGTGGCATCTGGCGCAAGGACCAAACAGGACACAAAAATGTAGCAAGAAATCCAGTCTCCAACAGTTGAGACTCCCATCCTGCAAAACCAAATAAACTTGATATGTTCACATTGTTTGCCTATGTGCCATCTCCTTTCGATATCTATTTCCCAAAACAAATTAGGCTATCAACTGACTCAAAAGATGTATCAGCGTGAAATACTTTGAAATACGTACACAATGACTACCAATGATGCTTACATCATCAAGACAACAGCCAATGCAAAAGCAATGACCATAAATTAATTTCAAAACAAAGAATACACCAGATAAACTTGTACTATTATAGACCTTCATTTCTTTTCATTTTGGTTTTTTTGAAACGAGGAAAAGTATTGTGAAGTTGCTGTATGCATTGCATGTTCATAAATTCCTATGGTTTTATCTGGCTTTCTGAACTAATTCTACATTGAGTGCAAGATTTCTTCAGTTTTTATTTTTGCAATTTCTTGGTTCATAAGATTATAATGTGCAGCTTAAAACAATTATCAATCAGAAGTACTAACCCCCCCACTCCTTTTCTTTACTGTGCTCTTAAATCTTAAATCAGAGGACTAGTCTCGTAATGTCTAGTTTCATGTTATAAGATACACAAATAAAATTAAATTATTGTTTTATTAATTTAAGTGGTGACTCATTTATCGAAAATCAAACAAACATGACCTCAATCAGTTACCACATAAATCAATAAACAGCAATTTAGTTTTAACCAGAAAAATATGCTCCCGTTTTACAGTCTAGCATATCTCATTCCATGAGTTTTAGTTTTTGATTTAAACTTGGATGTACTGACCTTACCTGTTAACTAGTGGATAGCCATACCCTTAGCATTGTGTCATTTACTGCCAAGATGTGCTAAAACAGTAGTGCTGATAACTGCAAATAATTGGATGTTTTAAACTATGGATAAAACTAAGTTGAATTCCTTACTAACAAACATCTTCATCAACTTAGATATGACTAACCTGAATTCCCCAATGACAAATATCATCAACTTACCAAATCCATACCTGCAAAAAAATTTATTATACAGTAATAAATATAGAAAAGAAGGAGAAATATTGCATTAAAAATATTAACATCTTTTTGATTGAGCAGCTCTGTCAATTACTGTGACATTTGACTGTTCCAAAAAGATGCTAAGGAATAATATAATCATCAACAAGAAAAGACTACAGACAAGATGAACATTATATAAGAGTACATGAAAATATTTATAACATGCAAATTATTTTTCCTTTCATCAGACATTGCATTTAATACTAAGCCACAGCAATAATATAATTTTACAACAATCACTTAACCATACTTTTTGTCTTCAAATATTTAAGCTTACCATCGCTGTCCAACATTGACAAGAGAATGATAGAGGACCCATAGGGTCAGCATTATGAACCAGTTGGCTGCTCCAAGAACAATTACTAATCCCGATAAAGCTAAGCCTGTCAAGGCAATCCTATCCAGTAAAGTAGAGAGGTTGTGTTCATAGTCAAACATCCATATTATGGTTGGTACATTGAAAATGGTGTTAAAGTTCAGCCCTCCCATTCTCTTCTTGATGCTATCTAAAAATACATTTGCTGGAAGCAGCCCGTTGGGGCCAATAAGCTGCTTGTTTTGGTGCAAGGCCACAAGGAAAGCAACAACTGGAAAAGACATATGTAGTATGCATCAGTTAACTATAAACATTTATATCTAAAATCATATATTTACTAATATTTTTATGAAATACAGTTTTTAAAATACATCTGCATAACACAGAAACATTTCATAAATTGTTGCCCATTTTCTAACCAGTGAAAGAATGTGCTTTTATGATGGAATAATATTATGATTTATAAGCACAAGACTGAGAGAAATGGAATAAAGATCACAAAAGTAAGGAATGAAAAGTTCACTTGAATATAACAGCTTTATAATTTTTAATGCTTCTTTACATACAAAATTAACTCTATGTGCATATATACACACTCATAGATACACTTATATATATGCAGTGATTGTTTTGCAGTAGCTGAATTAATTTTTTTATATTTGTATCAATTATTTCAATCCCTTTTCCCTGCTGCTAAACTCAAAGCTGATCTTCTACTGCATCTTGCATCTCAAATTTTTCATCTTGCATATGTGCGATGCATTTTATTTATGAAAATAAGTCCACTTACAATAAATAAAACCTAGATATCGCAAAAGGACGATACGAGTGAGCCAAAACGTTCCTTTGCCAACTACGCAGCCAACATCAACATCTTTGACTTTCGCTTTTGTCTTTTCTTCCACCCCTTCTTCAGCCGAAGAATCAGTGCGCCTTGACTGACTGTCTTCAAAAGGTTTAGCCGTTGTTCTCTTTCGGACAGCGGACTGCGTACCTCCGGCGTGCTCACTCATGCTCACTTTCAGATATTTCTAACAAACGAAGATTGTGATTTAAAAACAAGTTGACGTGTGCTTCGCAGATTATTGCAGGGGAAGCTACTCTTGCAAGATAACTAGAGTAGCATTTCCTACTATGAAGGAAATCAACAGGAGTCTTCATGTAAGTTTATTTTTCAAGATTTTCCATGAAACCCACCCCTAGAACCTTACAATACTACTAACTCATTTACATAATACACTTTATAAATAAACTCCTGCGTCTAAGAGTCAAATTATAAACGTAACCTTTAGCGTCTCCTTGAATACTACTGTCGTCTGCTTTGTTGCTTTTGCATTGTCCTTCCCTTTTACGGATCGACCAGGCCTTACTTATCAATCTTAGGCCATGCAGTGTTAACAGTGCGTACACAGTGTCTAAACTGTGTGCAAAAGGTTTCCCTTTCTTGCTGATCAGGGTCAAACATCGAACGAATCATTTATTATCGACGGTAACAAAGACACGTTCTGAATCCAAAGCTCTGATCGAACTAATCTAGAAACCTTTGAAACAGAACTTTTGTTGTTTCTTTTTTTTTTAAGATAGCCATAGTACGTTCAGTCATTGAATTAGATCATACACCTGAAAAACAAGCAGTCCACACACACACCTGTGCACGCATGAATCTTCAGACAAAGGTAACTCTTTGTTTTAGTTTTGGGGTTTTTTTTTTTTTTTTAACAACAGACAGTTCATCCAGAAGTTTTTGTTTCAGCATGCGGTCACTGATGCGCCAGCACCGCCCCTCAGCGAGATATACGTGTTGAGAGGCTCGTACAGCTATCACGTCTTCACATCACTCATAAAATACTTAATTAACAGATCGACTCACTTCAGTGTGCGTGCATCGGTATATACATGTATATATATGTGTGAGTGTGTAAATGGCCATCAACAGACACTGACGGACAGCTGGTGTGCACGAAACTATCACCGTTCTACACGCATGCACTTAAAAAAAAAAAAATAGTACAGCTTGTATACACGTCCGTCTCCCTTAGAGGCATAATAAATCACTACGAAACCAGCGCAGGCAAGTAAGTAATAAACGCTGTTTATTTACTACAAAGGGTCACAGCTTCACATACACAAACACATTTAGACAAAGGCAGGTGTTTGTTTTTTCACAACAGACAGCTCATACAGAAGTTTCTGTTTCAGCAAGCGGTCAGTGATGTGCCAGAACCGCCGCTCAGCGATGTACGTGTTAAGAGGCTCGACAGCTATCATGTGTTCACCGCTCTCACAATAGCGCGCTAGCTTGTGCGCCCTCTGACGGCTCGGTGGTGTCGTCTTTTCGTCCGCCCGTTGCTGTCGTCGCCTCAGATGTGGCAAATGAAAACCACGACCATGACCAATACACCAAGCCCCACACAGTTTGTTACCAGCACGGTTATCAGGAATGGTGATCAGCTCGCGGTGGTCGTTCTTAGGCTTGTCGTCGCCAGCAGCACGATCTTCGCCTAAGTCTCTTGCTTCCTTTCTGGGAACATCGCCGTTCGGCGCCTCAACAAAGTCGCCTCCACCATGATTATCGTGTCTTCTTATATCGTCTGCATCGTTACCGTCGTTATATTGGATGTTTCCGTTGTCGACGACTGCCTGCTGTTCGCCCCCGGCTTTCACACAGTCTGGACAAGGCCTGTCCTTTTTCCCGTCCTCCACGTCGTTATCCTCCCCGTTTTTATTTGCGATCTCATCGTTGTCATTATCGTCTTCGTCGTCGTCGTCTTTGTCCGCCATCCTGAGAAGAACGAGTTTTCCAGCGTTGTGCTCCTCCAGATGTCGACACGCGTGATCGAACTCGTAGCGACACCACGGGTTGCGGGAATAGCCAGGTGTGATCAGCACCAAAGTGTTTCGACTCTTCACGATGGCGTTGGCCCTGGCCTGCCACGAATATGAAATCCAGCAATTAAATTAGGCACAAGAAATTTCAATTTGTAATTTCTCATGGGCAATGCAAATGACATAAATATTACAGCATTTACTTCAGCGTGTAATCTACATGCACTTTATGCCCAAGTGGCCGTCTACTCAATTCTTTTGTTCTTCAAGATTACGCTTTATGTTATTTAAAATACCTGAATGCCTTACCATACGTGATGTGCGCTATCGAATCATGCAAACTTCTGCATTTTAAGCAAATGTTATATTGCCTTTCTCTGAAACACGCGCACAGATGGAATCTCGCATACGTTTTCTTAGTATTCTGCTCTAAGGAACTGATGACAAAATACATGGAATAGATTGTATCCCCTTTTTTAAAATCAAAAGGCAACAGCAATAGAAGTTTAAAAGTAAAGTAATAGACACTGATGTGCTGAATCTCTATGCTGCAAGTTTCAAACTCCAAAACAATCGCTTCATTACAATCACGTCTAAAGTACAGTCCTGAGGAGGTATATGGAGGCCGCCATGTTTTCTGGTTGAGTAACATATTCAAAGCCAGCCAGTGCGAACGTTAACTTTTTGTCTCCTCAGCGCAATTGTCGTTACACTGGCATCAATGGGTCTGGGAATCGTGTCATACCCGAGTACAGCGAGGAAGAGCTGAGCGTCTGGGAATTGTGTCATACCTGAGTACAGTGAGGAAGAGCTGAGTGAAGTGTAGAAATGGCGAAATAGAAAATGACTTTCTTTAAAATCATGCCCTCAAAGTCACAAATAGAGTCCGACTGGTTTTCTTTCCAAATGCGTCTACGAAGCATGGCAGCCAAGAACAAGTGCGCAGCTGTGTTGTCCCTCACCATCGTTCGATACATCAGTTCATTTTTTCCGAACATATTAGCTTGGAAAAACGTTTTTCTCACCTCTGCTTTGCATTCCCCGGGCAGTTCTTGTCTTGCTGGGAGGTACACGGATAGGGGCAGGTCTCTTTTTTCCAGCAGCGGCAACAGCACTTGGATCACCCAGGTAAGCGCCACGTCATCCTTTTCATCGACAGACACGAACACGTCGTAATGCTCGTCTGCTGCAACAGGGCCCTCCGTGACCTCCTCCTTCTTGTACACCACTGTGCAATGATAACAAGTAAAATGATAAGGACTGAATGCAACATGGAATACACTCAGATTGTCTTCCTCTTCCATTCTCATCATTGTTTCATGATCACCACCTCACTTCTATTGTATCTTATTACGACTTTTATTACATCCACCACCACCACCACCACCACAACCTTTTCTATTTCAGTCTATTTTAATACTTCATATTCCATCACTGCTTCTTATCAGTACGCGCTTTCGCAACTTAGTGTATACATAGTTATAAATAAATACAGTTACTCTTGTCAATGAATTGAAAAAAGAAGGTAGAAATGTACCGATGGGTTTTGTGCAGCAAGCCTCTTTGCAGTGGCGGTACACCCAGAATAAGAGGATCTTGGTCTCGTACTGACGTCGCCAGCAGACGACCGCAGCACACAGCAGCAGCAGCACAACGCACCCGCCGGCAACGCCCTCCACCGCCAGCCGATCACACCCGAGAGACGCCACCGACATCTCCGTCAGCGCCATCGTCTGCCCCTCTCGACGACAAGTCAGCGAGGACAAATCGTGACGTAGCTGTTCGTCCAGCGGAACGTCGTGAGGCGCTTCCGGCGGGAAATCGGACGCCATGTTGTTGAGCAGCGAGGAGTCTTCTTCTCGCCACGAAGGCTTTGCTGCCTCTTTAGAGGAAACGTTGCCGATGACAGTGCGAACCCACTCGCCAAACCAGATAAAGTCACAAGAACACTTGAAAGTGTTCCCTGTTACCTTAAGATGCTGTATAGGCAGGCGGCGAGCTTCACCAGGAAGTGACGTCAGCTGATTTCGGCTGAGGTCGAGCATAACGAGACTGCTAGCAGCGGCCACGAAATTTGACGTCACTTCTGTCAATCTATTATCGGCGACGTTCAATCCGTAAAGCCGCGGTAGGTAATCCAGCCCAGTGTCCAACTCGCGCACCTGGTGGCCGGACATGTTGAGGTACAGGAGAGGGGCGGAAGGGAGCACAGCAGGGAGACGAGTGTACAGGTGTTGGATGGGATCGCAGTTCACCAGGGTGTAACCTCTCTGAGGTCGTTCCTGGCACGTGCAGCCTGCCGGACAGTCTCGGCTAACGTTGCAGATCAAGACGTCTGGAGTCCCAATAAGGAACCCGAAGGACTTATTTTTCAGCTCTGCTGGCTGCGCGCAAAAAAGCAGTGTATCAACTAGCTGGTTTTTTCGCACAAAACTTCTTGCGACGAGAGACACGAGCCAGTGCAGCCTGCAATCACAAATAAAGGGGTTGTTATTGAAATAAACGCCATAATTTCCGAGCTGCACCGCGTTGGGCGGGACCCCATTGTGGTAGATAGCGAGGTCCTTGGCTTCCAGGGTGGTGATGTTGTTATAATTGAGGTTGATAAAGCTACGATACTGCTCTCGTGTGATGGTGATTCCCAGCTCGTTGGTGAGTCGAGAGATCCTGTTGTAACTGAGATCCATGTAAACATTGATGCTAAAAAGATACTGCCATTGCTCGTAGGCCGTCAGTAAGTTATAAGAAAGGTCCACCATTTTGACAGTGGACATTCCTTCTCGGAAGGCGCCCACCTCGATTCTCGCTATTTTATTGTGAGAGAAATTTAGCTTTTCAAGGCAGCATGCATTGGAAAACGTTTTGTTTTTCAACACCGTCAAAGCGTTGTGAGAGAAATCAAGTTCCCTCAGTTGTGGCAGGTACGAAAAGTTTACACTCTCTAGACTGCTGAGGTTGTTGTAAGAAAGATTTAGCGACAAGATTTGCGCCGCCAAAGGGATGTCAAAGAAATCTGTTGGCAGGAAGGAGAGGTCATTATGGGAAAGGTCAATACTCGAACAGGTCAAAGAACGTAGTGATGCTCTTACAGAGTCAGTCGTGGCGTTGGCGTCAGTTAGCAACTTGCTTCTGAAGTTGCAGAAGGCAGCGTCTGCAGACCTCAAGCTAATAAACCCAAATCCAATCAGAGCTAAGATTGCAGCCCAGAACATCGTGATAGAAAAATCCTTTTTGTGCTTCTGTTAGCAAGGTTTATGAAGGTGTATCCAGCAGTCGATGAAACAACTTTATAAAAAGGATGCCAAGAGAGCTTTAAAATAGCCGCTTCTGCAATATAATTAGACAAGAAAAAATTAGAAACGAAAGATTAAGCATAAATCATCATAAACTCAAACATTTAGAAAGATCAATCAATCAGGATAATGAAGCTAAAGTCAGCTGTTAAAAATGGTGAGCAGTATACAAGGCTTGTCGATGTAAGGGATGGACAACCAGAGACAAAATGACATAACGCTTGTGAATTATTCCAAATACCTTTTCAAGATAAATACGAGACAGTATGTAACCGCCACAGACCTTGTCCATTTATGTCTCAGTACAGGAATTTCACTTCCGCCATCTTGTTACCTCCTGCTATTACGCATCTGAAACATATATCATACGTGTTCAAGCCTGCCTTGAGTGTTGTTATTTTCATAAGCTGACCTTCTGACCTGCAAATGGTCGCTCCGAGCTCTACTCTGCTGTACTTCATTGGAAAGAACCCTCACCTAGAGAGAAGTTTTAAACTCGTTGGTGTAACTGTTGAAACTAGTCTCAAACGAGTCCTTCTGTCACTAAAACTTTGTCGGATAACGATTCCAGTATCAAGAGGAAAATTCCAGAACACTGCAAGGATATCCTCTGTGCTGAAACTACTTCACTGTCTTGAAGATGTGTTCATGTCCCAACAGAAGTCTGCAGCATACCTGGCATCAGATGTCAAGGCTACATGGCTGGCTCCTCGTTACACCAAACCTCCTTGTTTTCAGTTCTAAAGAGAGTGCCACACGTTTTTAACAAGAGGAAACAGTCAGGGAGACAATTGTCTGTAATCCACTTCAGCGGCATGTGCAATAAAACAAAACACATCCCGGATTGGAAAGTCCTTTTTGTGTCTCTTGCCGGAAGTAGATCAGCGTGTTGTTGATTATTTTTTTAGAGATGGATAACCAACTGTTTTCGTACGCTTCTAGGAGGATAAGAAACTTAAATGCCTCAGGACCTACTCTCACAATCCTAACCTGGTTGGTCATTTAAGCATAAGTGTCACAAGGTTAACACACTCTCTTATATATATGGTTTCCTCGTGAAATCTTGTCCAACTCGCTCGCTGCACCTCCCCACCTCGATACCAGGATGCAACAAGAAATAGGTCAGAGGCCGGTCGGGTCAACAAGGAACATGCACGAGCTGGAAGGCTGGAAACAACATCTGTATGAATAGTGGGTGAGACCTAACTCCACCATGAATATTAACAGAACAAAATTACCGCGCCACCTGTGAGAGAGAGAATCAGACACTATGTTAGCTTATTTACATCGTGAGGAGAGCAAAACGAATGCTGAGCACAAACAACGGATTTCTACACCGCCATGTGGTGCAGTCTTATCACACAGACAGGCTAGAAAACACACATTCGTATGCTAGATGCAACGATAGCTTTGCAATGAAGGAAAAATGTGGTGTCCTATCGGAATTGGTTACAAAATCAAACATGCAAACGGGAGAATGCAAATGAGGGTGTTCTACATTTATCATCTCATCAAACCGTAGACATCACTAAGATCGCTGATGACGATAACAGCTTGACTGCTTTGTCGCCTCCACTCGACTTCACCACCATACTTGCACAACAACTGATTGTGCGCAGTGCCCCTAGCTTCACCTTTTAACACTTGGTATTTACGACCTCTTTGTGGTGGCTGGGGGCATCTGTTTACTATTTTAAAATCCGGAAGTGTGTGTTCGTTCTTTTATGTGTGAGAGAGCGTGTGGAGAACAATGTCACACTTGTGTACATCTAGCCTGTGTGTCGGTGACTGTGTAAAACTGATATAAATCCTGGTATATACGTGTATTCTATTAATAATTCCTTCTGCCTTTGCAGTCATGCATGCAGAAGTTCCTTCTGACAGCAAGTCACACAGGCCAAATTCCATCTGTAGTAAGACTTCAAGTGTCAACAAAATAGACTGACTTTTGTAAACAACTTTCAAAAACAGAAGATATTTCTAGAACAGTAGAATCTTGCTTTCAACAACATAATTCACTCGTAAATCACACTTTAGCCGTTATTCCTGTCATCAGAGACTGTTGTCATGCATGTGACAATAAATGTCAAGCTTCCTGCTATCCTGTCTCAGTTGCCTCTTTACAATAAATCCAGCTCTTCAGATTGCTTGAGTGTCTCTGCCCAAAGTATACACACCGGGAAGGTCGCTCTAATGTATGTAGATAGAAAAAAAAAATTGTATCATTGCTGAGCTGCTTAATTGATGTTATTTCATATTCTACAGCTACTATTGAGAAGAGGGTCATGAAAGGATTGAGAGATCCGTATTGAGCAAAAATCGTGTCTTCCTGAAAATATAATGTCTGTTTGAGCACGTCTAAGGGTTAATTAATGTAGTAGTGACATTTTTTTTTTACAAGTGAACCACAAGAATTTGTGTACCTGTGTGACAGTCCTGTCACTAAAATTTGTGCTGCTGTATCAATAACATGTTGACATCTCCGAAGCTCTTATTATTTTCCAAAGCTCTGATCACTATAATCTAGAAACCTTTGAAACAGAGAACTGTCGTTGCTTTTTTAAAGATAGCCATAGTACGTTCAGTCATGTCATTAAATTAGATCATACACCTGAAAAACAAGCAGACCACACACGCGTACACCTGTGTACGCATGCATCTTCAGACAAAAGTAACTCTTTGTGTAGTTTTTTTTTTAACAATAGACAGTTCATCCAGAAGTTTTTGTTTCAGCATGCGGTCACTGATGTGCCAGCACCGCCGCTCAGCGAGGTATACGTGTTGAGAGGTTCGTACAGTGTCATGGATCTAGTCAGAGTGCTAGGACTGGGCGCGTGTGTGGATAAAAGCGTGCGAATGATGGACGTTCTCTAAATGGAACGTGATAAATGACGTAAAGTGAGGTCAAAAAAAAAAAAAAAAAAAAAA